>VWYP01019617.1:187614-215607 GCA_013400435.1 Pycnonotus jocosus
AAAAAAAAGAAAAAGGTACAAGAAAACCTAGCTGGTTGAGGACATGTTCTCTATTCAGCACAGATTATAGTGAAGACACTATAATCAGAAATTAGGTCCTTTGTGGTGATAAAGACTGCAGTGAACACCTGCTACAAGCCCAAAATAAATATCCATTCCAAACAAAATTACTTCCCTCTGTTTCATGCACCATTGTAATTGTAAAAAAAAATCCTAATAAACAAACCCCAACAAAACCAGCAAAAACCTCCAACACTGCACAGCAAAGTAGCCTCTCATGAGTGGTAGCAAATTCCACCTTACACGTTCTGACGTCCTTCAGAGTTTTAAGCGCTATGCTGCTGCTTCTTGCAGGCTCACAAATTAAACAAAAAGCCTGAATGAAAGGCCCGAGAAGAGGATAAAACCTACAAGTCAGAAGGACTAGGTTCAAAACAGAACCACTGTTAAGTCACAAATTATTCTACTGCATAGATCAAAGTTCAGAGGCAGTGACATCATGCTGTATGGCTCAGACAGTGCAGAGATACATTGCAGGTAGCAGCAGCTACCTCGACAAGAAGCTTAAGCCTTCATTGGTGAAACTGCACAAAGTGCAAAGATCTATCCTTAATCTCTCTGCTGAAACTGGAAACAGAATTGTCAGTTATTATGCAGGCTGTATGGGGGTTATTCACTGATAATGAACCAGACTAAGATGACTGTTTGAGGAAATGAAATTAAGGCAGGAACGTAATTTTTCCTTAACTAGCTTTCATGAGATCATAACAAAGAGTTGAGGTAAAAGCAGAACACTTTGAGATCTAAGAAGCTTCCATTAATGATGCTGAGACTTGACCTCTTACTAAGCAGGGACTGGTACATTTATGAAGTAATTAATTTTTCCGATGCAAAGCCAAACTTGGAATAGGAAGAGAAGTGCTCCCAGGGCACAGCACATGGAACAGACTGAGTAGGAAAAGGATACAACTCGCACTTCATGGAGAGCCCACTTCTGCTTCAGGAATTCAAGGAGGCTGGAGACCTTCCGATGTAACTCCACGATCATCCTGTATGCAAGAGAAGCAAAGCAAGGGAACAGAGAACAACTGTCAGCAGGAGCTCCAAGTCCTAATCTTGATGCTAGAAGGGAAGTTAAGGAATAAACTGGCATTCTATAATGCCAGCACAAAGAACACTCTCAAGCACTAAGAAAAAAAAAATCACAACAAAACCAAAAACATATATTACCCCACTACTTTAAAATCTAGGTTAACTCACAACTGTGACAACTCACACATTATAAAAGCCTCTCAGATAAACCTGATTGCCATGATTCAAGAAACTATTTTTTTCCAGATGGAAGAAGATAGGAAAAGATGGCAGGAGTTAGCTGAACTGCAAACATGCAGGCAAGGCACAAAGCTACTACATAAAGTATAAAAAGAAAGAGAAAAAGGGGCACAAAAGACTCTTAAACATTTACTTTTTGAAAGCATTTTACTAAATAAACCTAATGCAGAGAAGAGAATAGATATTTTTATCATGATCTTTGGTCACTACACTGAAGTGCTGCATTTGAAACAACACTCAACATCACAGAGGCCTCATGTTTATTGCCTCAAGTTCTGGACTAGAAGTAAGTACCAGAATGAACAGCCACTGATGACACTGA
Source organism: Pycnonotus jocosus (assembly GCA_013400435.1). NCBI lineage: Eukaryota > Metazoa > Chordata > Aves > Passeriformes > Pycnonotidae > Pycnonotus > Pycnonotus jocosus. Next base: position 189,269 of record VWYP01019617.1, read on the forward strand.
ACAGCTGCACCAACAATGTTTTGCAAGGGAGAAGCTACAAACACCTTCCATCCTGCTTTAATCACTGGGTGCAGGTGAAATGTTCAGAGCCTTGGTGCAGGTACCTCTGACCACTGTATATGTTCCCTTCTCTCTGTCCATTGTACATTCAATACAAATTTCAGTAGAACCAAGGCTACTATCTCCATTTTACTTGCACGCTGCTGTGACATTAAGGGGCACAAACTATACTCATGTCCAAAGCTAGTTGCTCCTTCATTACTCAAATTAAAAGATATAAAGAACAATGGTAATCTAATCTTCCCACATGATAACTCATGTTTACAAACCATGAACTCTGGTTGGACAAAGTACACTTAGTTCAGACTAAGTACACTTAGGCCAACTGCATTATCAAAGATGAACTGCCCAACCGGCAAAGAGAACCCTGAAGAAAGAGGAAGAGGCTAAGATGCTGCTCATCTATTTCCCTGTTCTGAGCACCACTATCAGTTCTCCATTACCTTAGCCGTGGGTTCTGGGCAAGACTCTGTACTCGAGCCCATGCATGGTTATTCCGTGGCTGCAGCTCCACAGGGACCTTGAGAGGAAGTCGTACTGGCTTTTGGTCCTCTTCATCACTCACACCTGAATGGAGATGAAGCACAAAGGCTAAAAACTCAATCACAACACTGTATGCTCAGTTTCACAATACATAAGATCACACAACACCATCACCTACAGACAACTCAGCTTCACCAGTGGAGCCTGCTTCCTTAATTACCTTTTGTTCCAATACATTCTTATCTTTGGACACTGCAGTGATACTGGGGATTCCAGTTGAGCAAGCAGTGTCAAAAAACAGATGTCTAGAAACTTTGAGCAAGTACAGTATTTCAGACTCTTGAACAGCCTGATTCTACTTACTTGAGAATGAGGAAGAAAAAAAAAATCCAAAATTAAATCACACATAGGAGAAGGTAAAAAATTGGAAAATGTTCAATGCCAAACACTATACTGCTGCTGATTCACTGGCACCTTTACATACAGTGAAAGCACAATGTGTAAAGCAGCAGTGAACTGGTCTGGTGTGGGTATTTCCTTTTCATCTTAGCTGGTAAGAAAACTGGGTGAGTTCTTGGGGTTATACAAGAAAACAGGCCAAGACAGAATACTGTGCCCAGGACAAACATGCAACAGCTCAAATTTCCCTGTCAGTGACGGAGACACCAGAAGAAGCCTGCTCTTTTTCTGTGTTTCCAGCCATATTCTAAAACACCCCTATGTTCCATCATCTTCTACTCACCATCTGGATCACAGAGTTTCTTCAAAGCCCTGCACATGGGAGCTTTGATACGCAGGTTTCTGCCTTTGTAACGAACAGTTGTAGCCCTGGAAATATGGAAAGAGAAGTACTTAGAGGAACCAGTAACAACAGTGTGTGAATACAGACCTATTAGACCCCGTGCTCTTCACCAGTTTCATATATGACTTGGACACAGGACTGGAAGGGACACTAAGCAAGTCTGCAGATGATACAAAATTGGGAGAAGCTGTGGATTCCCTCGAAGGCAGGAAGGCCCTGCAGAGAATGCTCAACAAATTAGAGGGCTGGGCACAGAGCAAGACACCATCATGGCTACAGGAATGAATATAGAAATGCAAGGGTCTGCAGCGCAAGTTCACAGAACATTCAGTCTTTCCTATCACCAAACTTTTCATTGTGGAAGTGCTACTGTTGTAACAAACATTCCTCTTCTAGATTTTCATGAAACACTTGGTTGCCTACTCAGGGAGGGACTTCTGTTTTATAAGTGGACCAGAATTATGTTACTTTGGCTCAAGAGTATCTCCACAGAGAGCTGCTTCATAGAAGACACGTGGTTTTGATTTAGCCTTTCCACTATACTCATGACCGTTAACTACAGGAAGAAGGAGTCTGAAGTTTTTGCAGAGTCTTTCATTTGGAAATACGATTACCATATCTGGTGCAGAAATGAGGTCTAAGAGCTTGTGAAGAAACCTGAACAAAGTAACTTTCTACAGTATGATTTCACTGGTTTAGCTTCAATATCACCTTAGCAGTTTCAAAGATCCTTAAAAGTCAGAGGTCATTTTTGTTTTCACACCGTGAAGCTACTTGATTTCTTCACTCCATCAATCCTGTTTTCTTTGTAGAGACTTAAAAGGCAGGCATTGAGCCCAATCAAATTACCAATGGCACGTATTACTACCTAATACTTGAAGCATTAAGGATCAGCTGGCACAGAAGCAGTAGGATAGAACACAAGTCCTTGCAGTAAAATGAAATAAATTATAGAGAATATTCCTATGCTGTAAATAAAACACCATCATGTAGGAAGAGCAGTTGTTTACAGTGCTAAGAGGAAAATCTGCAAAAGGGCAGCAGAAATCAAGCCAGACCTCCTTCAGAAGATGGAGCTGATGGGGTAAGCAACTCAAAAGTTTCAGTTACTGAACTGTGAACTTCTATAGATTTGGAATATCTCTGGGCTGGAAGGGCAGATTTCCTTTCAGCTTAATTCTTAGAAACAAGAATTGTTTAAAGACAGTCAGTCTCCACCAAATCCAACGGCGCAAGGTCTCTGACAGTGTCTTCCAGTGTAAAGACTTTTAGAGAGGGAGACAGAAACCCTTGTAGATATCTAATCAACAAGTTAAGGTAAGGATGAAAGGTAAAACCTTCTCCTGGGCACCTCAGCCTTAGCATGAGACTCCATATTCTCTTGTATTTATCCTTATATTAAAGTGCAGATATAATTTTATCAGAAAATCAGCATTTTGTACAACGATTCTCTTCCCTATTTGTAATGTTTTAATACAGCAAATTCCTTTGATTACTTGTGCAAGCTGAGACTCTCCTCCTTGATTTTAGCTAATGGAATTCTTTATTATCAAATGTGCCCCTGAAGTGTATGAATGAAGAGTCAGAAATAGCATCACTATTATCATCATCATAATTATTACCTTGACAGTATAACAGTACAAGAAGGGATGTGGGGAGAGAAACATTTTTAATATTAATTGATATGACTATATAAACCAATCAAGTTTTTTGAAAATTGTTTCATCACATGAGTGCAAGGTGACTGAAACAAGGGCCTGGCTATTCAGAAGGCCCAGAAAGTTTGATCTGCCCAAAACAGCTGAGCTAATTGATCTAAGAAAAAGAAGAAAAGTGCTGTTGTTCATTTTTCATATTTCCTATTTTTGTTCAAGAGTCCAGCTAGTTGGTTATAAAGCATTTATTGTTGAGTCAGGCTTCCTGGTAGTTGTTCGTGCTCAATTTGTCTGCCACCTGTGCAAGTGGACCTTGGGCTGCAGGTATCCACCATCTGTTACCACAGAGCAGCTTATAAATGAACACGGATCAGCATCACAAACTCCTGACTGCATCTCTATCTCTGCTTCGAAGGGCAGAGAGATGAGAAAAAAAACAACCAACCCAAGCAAAACCTATGAAAAAAGCCAGAAAAGAAGTGTGAAAATTATGGAAAAGGTATTATTTGGAAAAAAAACCCCAAACCCAAACCAAACAATGAAACACTAGGAGGAAAACCACACTGGAGGAAACCAAACAACTGCAAACCTGCTGATATCCACATGGAGAAGCAGGAACTACTGCCTTCCCTGAGAGTAAGGGGAAATGGCACAGTTCAGAAGTCAGCAAGCAAAGTAGACCATTCAGTAAATGAAGAAACACAGAGCACATGTAAATGTGACGAAACATTAAAGACTTCTCACGCAAGTTTCTACCCTGCCACTACAGCACTCTTCCACAACTACAGCAATCAATGCTATTTTCATGGTTCCCTCATACATGCTTTAGAATATCCCAGCTCCCCACATCCAGGAGTTCTGCTTCCCCTAATTTCCTTTTCCATTAAGTACGATTAGCTTCAGACAATCTAGGATAGAGTCTAACAAATAACCTATTACCAAATTAATATAAAAGCAGACATATTTAGACACTATAATTTTCTAATTGAAATCCATGGCTGGCAGAGAAAAAGACTATTTCTACAAATTTAGGGGAAAGCACAGTAAAGGAGCCAGTCTGCAACAGAACTACTCTTAGCTTCAAAATACCTATTTTCTTCTGTTACCTAAACGTCTCCAAATGCAGAAAAGGGTAAATCTTAAAAACAGTCACTCTACTGACTATGCATTCAGAATTACCAGTCTGACTTGACACCAAGAGCATAACCCGGCTACTTAAAATGGTTTAGTTTATATATTTTTTTTTTTCAGTATGAACTGATATTTTATGATCAAGATATTTATAGCTACAGATTTCTCTTCAGCATGCCAAAGAGATCTTCCAAGGAACTGGAAAACAGTGAAGAATTACTACTATCTCACATAAAGTACATTCAGAATCTAAACCAGACAGAGCAATTAATGCCTGTTAATGGTTTCTGTCTTTCTTACCTTGTGCTATAAAGAGCCTCTCAGGTTGGGGGATAAAACCACATACACTGGCAGACACTGAAGAGTGCTCTGCTTAACTGGTGCAAGTTACGATACTTTTTTTAACTATGTGTTCCTTGTGGTTTGTTGTTTCTTTGGGGGTTTTTTTTGGTTGGTTGTTGGGTTTTTTTTTAATTTACCCAAAATTCCTACATATTTACAAAGAGATCAAGAAAATATTTGTATTTGTTCATATGTAGCTTTTTATTAAATGTGAAGAGTGTTGCAAAACCTAAGTTAAATAAAAATATTTCCCTCCTAAAAATGAAACAAAACAACAAAACTTCAGATTATTTGTATTAGTTACTGAGCATTTGTGCTATACCACCATAAACCCTTTTTTCTTCTTATACATCCTAATCAACAACATAATAAATGTGTAGTAAAATTAAAATGCTGTAATAAAAATCTTAGCACAAGGGACTGGATGAGAGTGGTCCTGTCTTTCAGCAGCTGGAGCCCGCCAGTGTTGACCTGAGTATGCTGAACTACTCAGAACAGTTACAGAAGCTGACAGAATAATTCTTAGCTCCACCTTGCATCTATAAAGATGTGAACTCAGATCTATTTTCTGTAAGATTCCCCATTTATTCAACAACTCCACTGGCTGTTGACTAGCCTCATTTGCCTGTTACTGATATTCTGAAGACAAGTACAGAGACATATAACAACAAATAGCCTTAACTCCAACAGCCAAACAGGGGTATGTTACACAGAGACTTTGCTAGTACTTACCAGGCACTCCTTAGTATCCATGACCTGGGTTATAAGCTCAACTATGAAGCTTTTAAGTATGTTTTCCTTATGAATCCCTCATAAGGGATTTGTTTTTCCATACTCCATGAAATTAGTACAGAAACCAGAGATGCAAAACAAGCACTGAATTAGAGCATGTAACTCCAGGGTCTGCAAATAAATTACCAGGCAGCTCTTCACAACCTTATCCTTTCTCAACTTTTCTTACCAACTAAATGAAGAGAATGTTTACCTACTTAAGGAGCAGATCATCAGAATAATGCATGTTCACATTCCCCATTTTTAATCACTTTGGATTCACTTTCCTTCATGGCTTTCCTCAGTGACAAGCCTTACAAAGTGCATTGCATTCAGAAGAGGAGTGTCACACTCGAAGGAAACATGTTAGGAACTGGAGAAAGAACTGATTACAAATAGGGAAGAGTATCACAGAATTGTACATCACTGAGCAAGACGGGAAGTTGAACCAAACGAGGTATACACAACGTGTTTGCTTCTGGGAGATATGAGGCTGTCCTGCACATGCAGGTGGTGCTGACATCCAGGTGGTAAGAAGACACAGTTTGCCATTCTTCAACTGATGAGGTTCACCACCAAATAGGGTAAGGGATGCAGGAGAAAAAGGGAAGCAAAGTTGGATCTCCCATGTGTAGACAAAAAGCCTATGCAAAAGCAACCAATTCTGAACTGGTTAATGTTATGTACAGTCTAATTTTGGCATAGAAGATTAGCATTAATACTTTCAAATGCAAAGACTCCTATTCCCAAAACGACTTGTTACAAGAGTGGCTTTCATGGAATAAACACCTAGACTTCACAGAAATCACTAGCCTTCATTAACAATTAATTAGAAGAACTAAGGCCTGAATCATTCAAAGTGATAGACTGATACTATAGCTCATTAAATGTCATCAGGCTCATTTGTTATGCTTCAGTTTGCTTGGATGTCTCAGTATAAGAAAGGCGCTCTGGTATAGCACAGTGACCAAACCAATTGCTGATAGTCTGAACCACAGAGATATTCAGTAAACTACAGATGAAGGCTCATCCCAGGCTCACTTTAACTGGTAACTCCAATTTAAAGAAGTAATTTGCTTTAAGAATAATGCAATTAAACATACTGTTCATATTTTCCTAATTGTACAAAACCCAAACCAAATGGGAATTTCTCTTCTAATTTAAAATTTTGCAGTTAACAGAAGAATGAATAAGTGATTCAAGCATCACATTGAAGACCATCAACACAAGCACACTGTACAAACAGCATCTCCCAGGAGAGGAAAGGTTGTTCAGCTCCTAAGGAAGTTATCTGGAAAAGGTACACCAAGTATCCATATCATGCAAGGTAAAGTCAAAAGACTAGTTGCTGAAGGGCAAACTCCTATTCCTGTTTACAGTCAAGTTTACTTCATCAATAACTTGTCTGCTATAATGAACACCCTAAAAGCAAGAATGCAAAAGGTAAAAGTGGACCTGTAACAGACAGAAAATTAAAGATGGGATTAAGGACACATCAATGCCTCCTAAGTAATCACATGCCTTGTCCTTTTAAAGAGATTTCACTTGAAAACACAAATTCTGAAAGCTGAACTACTTTGGAAAAATTTATGCACAAATACATCAGGTAGGCCCTCATTTCTAATATTTGCAACTTCTAACCCTTTCTGCATTCTAGCACTACATCAACTCATAGACTGCATCCCCAAATCCCACAATATTCTCTAGAAGTGAAAGAAAACATTTGTTTTTAATGTCAAGGAGATGCAAAAGTCACTGGAGGGCTGAGGCCTCCAGTGTGCTGAAGGGTCATTTCAGGTCTGAAAGTCAGGACTCGGGAGCCCTGCTGAGGCAGAACAGTTTGGAGATGAACCCTCACTGCAAGAAGGACATTAAGATGCTGGAGTGTGTGCAGAGATGGAGATGGACCTGGAAGGGTCTAACACAGGAGAAGGCTCTGGAGCACAAGTCTGATGAGGAGTGGCTGAGGGAGCTGAGGGGGCTCAGCCTGGAGAATAGGAAGCTCAGTGGGGGGGATCTTCTGGCTCTGCACAACTCCCTGGGAGAAGGGGGCAGCCAGGGCCAGGGGTTAGACTGTGCTTCCAGGGAACAAGGGACAGGACATGAGGAAACAGCCTAAAGTTGTGCCAGGGGAGGTTTACATGGGATATTGGGAAAATTTCTGCACTGAAAGTGTAGTCAGGCAGCACAACAGGCTGCCCAGGGCAGTGGTGGAGTGACCATCCCTGAATAAATTTAAAAGACTTATGGATGTAGCACTTGGGGACAGGAGTTAGTGATGGCAGGGCTGAGGTAATGGTTGGACTTGATGATCTTGGGTTCCTACCTAAATAATTCTATGATTTCCCTGAATGAATCCACATGGTTAAGTACTGTAGCTTCTGTAAAGAATTCTCATTTAACTATTTTATTAAACTTAACTCATCATTTCTTATTATTAACAATTAATGGCTTCATGGAAAAGGGGAGAAATATACTAATACAAAACAAACTAAAGATGGAAAACATCAAACTTCAGCTCTTGAAAATTAAGAAATGCCCCAAACTTTGGCTGATCATTACAACAGTCAAGTTTCTGAACAATGCAGTTTTGTAAGTTTCAGAAGTAAGTTCTTACTTACCCAGCTTGAATGAGCTCATTGAGTTTAGCTGCGTTCTTGTCATCCATACCTTTTCAGCAAATAAGACAACACAGTGAATTAGAATTTATACCGGTAAACCCATGGCCTCCTCTGCATCCTGTTGGGTTTTCAAAGCTATTATATTTTATTCTCACATAGGATTAACGTGCATAAATGTTCTGGTAACATAGCTCTTCTGAAAGGTTTGTATTTTCATAACATGCAAGTTTCACATGATCCTTGCCACAAAAATTACTTTTTACACATGGATTAAATGACCCTAGTTTAGGTACTACAGCCATCTTTGAACACTAGGCTTTAATCTGACAATGGGGTATTAAAAAGCAAAGCTTCTTCCTGCTCAATCTCTGTTGTTAAGGCAAGGCAGAATGAAACAGCATACTAGTGCTTAACACAAGAAAAAAGTAAACAAAAATAATAAAATGCCCATGCAACCCTCACTTTTTTTGTATGCATTGTAGAACATGTTTTTAAACAGACATTTTGGTAACTTGATTTATATAACAGTTAGGTCCAGATCTATTTATTGAACAATTAACCTCCCTCCGGCAATACTAAAAGTATTTCTGGAGTACTCTTGTGTCTCAATAGCTCTCAGTAAGTCTTCTCCATTTCTGTAACTGTGAATACTAGGAGGAAAAAAAAGGAGGGGGAGGGGCAGAGGGGGAAGGAAGAAACTGCTTTCCACACCTACAGAGCAGACCTATCATAAATGGGTGTAGAGTCTTACAGCTTGAGTACATTTGCTCTTGGAGATAAGAATTTTCCAAATGACAGTGGGTAAGATATGTAACCAAGTCTCAAAGTTCTAAAAAGACAGAAGCACAGAGGCTGCAAGCACTGCCATGGTGACTGTGTGATATCTTACTCCCAGTCATAGCAAAAGGGTCTGCTTGTAAAACAAGATGTGGGTACAGGAAAGAAACACTAACACTGATTTCTGCTGACAGTGCAATGAGCCTTGTTTCTGCACCTGCTTTGTCATCAAACAGTTCAAAATTGCTTTTCCAAGCTGAGCACTGCTTCTCTAATTAACACACTGGAAATCTTTAAGCAAACAGAATAAAGTCAGTATGAACATTCACAACAGTCTTGTTCATTACCTGTTATGACAGGAGTCCCAGGGAAGGGAGTAATATAGCAAAAAACCCTTCCCCAAATCCCACAATCCTTTTAGGAATTGTACATGTTCACTCATGAATGCTTTTGTGTCCATTTCACTTTACAACTACTATGACTTCACAAAGAAGTGAAGGTATTTTGATGGTTTTCCATGTCTCACAAATTAAACTTAACAGGTAGAAGATGCACTATGATGTAACACTGACTGTACAAAAAGCCTGGGGACAAATTAATGAATACGTGGATAAAAAGGTGTATGCACACGGACTGCATGTGGGCATGTTCCTCTGCTCACTCTTCAAGCTAGTCATGTCAGAGCTCTCTCTGGTCTGGAACCCATGAAAACCATAGGTACCATGTCCTGGGGTTCATTCCCTCAGTGTGGACAGTAGGGTAGGGTAGGGATCCTCTTCTCAGGTGAGATTCCACCTGCAGCTCTGGGGTCCCAGCATACGAAGTACTTAAAGAAGGCTTAAAAGAAAGACAAGGACATACTTTTCAGCAGGGCCTGGAGGGAGAGGACAAGGATTGATGTTTTTAAACCATAGTGGGGAGATTTAAACTACATATAATGAAAACATTTTTTATTACAGTGTGGGGAGGCTCTGGCACAGGTTGCCCAAAGCAGCTGTTCCATCCCTGGAAATGTTCAAGGCCAGGTTGGATGGATGTAGGAGCAACCTAGTCTAGTAGAAAGTGCCCCTGCCCATGGCAGGGGGTTGGGACAAGATGGTCTTTTTTCAGGTCCTTTCCAATCCAAACCAAATTGTAGTTCTGTGAGCCTAAGCTCAGGTATGTTGCTAATGCAATTAATTAACTGCCAGCAAACTGCAGAGCATTGTTACGGCACATATTCTTCCATCTCCACTCATCAATATGGACAAAACTGGATTCTGGGACTGACAAGGTTAGAATCCATCTTGCTTAGCCAGTAAAGTTATGTCCAGTTATGATTTGTGCCTTTTCATCTTCAGGGTAGAGTGAGCAAACATTTAGAGGAAAACTTAGAAAAAGACACCATCCCAGATTTTGACTGCACAGGCACAAATAATTCTGGGTGTAAATGGTATCATTTACACACTTAATTGCTTAGGTTTCAATAATAATAGAATAGATCATCTAAGCTTTGTGTATGTTTTTCTATCCCCTGTGGGGAATACATGCTCTGCATTCTGCAGATAGATAAAATGAAAGAAATCTATCAAAGTGGACTAATGCAACAGACAAAGAAAGTCTGTAAAAATAAAAACATATTTAATAAAGAAATAACACCATAGATTACAGCAATAATCAAGAACTCAAAAGCAGAATTGAATTAGACACTGCCAACCTCGAAGCTAGTAACTTCTGATTCTATCACGTAAAAATAACCTGAAGTCATTCATACTCACATCCCCCGATCTTTTTCCTCAGTTCCCCATAGCAGATTAGGCCATACAGCTCCAGAGAAGATTTTTTCAGCCCTTGAGAAAACACTAGAAAGCAGAAAAGGTGCCAGTGAGATGCAGGTTGCAGATACACACAGCTACATTGTAGATACTCATTTCAACACTAAAAAGGAGAGGATATGTATTTTCAGTGATGAGGCAAATCAGATCAAAGGCAAAACTAAATTCTGGTTCAAGAAACACTATAATGGGCTTGGTTCACCAACCTCCTTTTCACGGCTTTTTTTAGATTACAGGAAAAAAAAGCAGGTTCCATGGAACTTAAACAAAAATGCAAGTGCTCAATATGCAAAATAAAGCTAATTCATAATAAAGCTAGGCCTAGTATCAACTGTTTACAAATTCTAAGGGAAATGTCGAGATGCCCCCAAACAAATGCATACAGAACTCTTTTACATGAAAGTTCAGAGGTAGGTCTGGATTTTCCAGAAGACAGAGAACATTTTTTGTGCACACAAACACACCATAAGAGATATGATATAAATTCTATTTTTACATAAAAATTGTTGACATTTTATTCAACTTTGCAAGGGTTTTTTCTGTTCTTTCTCTTCAACACACAAGATGCGGACATCACTGCTAATAGATCTAAAAACCTATGACAGCAAGGACAGTCCTGTGGTTTACAAATCAAGTGAAAATATTTATTCTTGTCTACTCATCAAAACTTTAGTTCTCATTGATCTCAAAATCCAAGCACACATATTTCTAACAATACTGAATCTAATCAAACTACTGCATAGATGGTTAAATTCTTGCAGACATTGAGATTCTAGACCCCACAGATACATAACATTTTGTTATCTAAAAAACACATTAACTTCTTCTGTGACATCTTTTTATTTCAAAAATTCTTCCATACTGTGTTTGCTGCAACCCTGGCTTTTAAACAAAATACTAATGGATTCATCTTAAAGTACTGCCTTGTTTTGAAAAAAGGAACTGACAAATACACCCTGTGCCAGGTGGTTTAGATACTCAAGTCCTCCTTGAACAAAAGTTCATAAAAAGACTATATACTTGTGGTATTTTATGTACTACCATACATGGTATGTAGCTTTGCATTCCTTCAGCTTCTTTCTAGCCATATTACTTTCTCCCTAATGAGTTACTTTTAATAACTCATTATTTTTATTTTTTAGTGAGGTTTAACAAGACCAAGTGCTGGGTCCTGCACTTTGGTCAAAACTCCCTGCAGCACTAGTGGCTGGGGACAGAGTGGCTGGACAGTGTTCAGAACACTTTCTGCTGGACAGACAGAAAGGGACCTGGGGGTACTGGTGACAGTAGCTGAACATGAGCCAGCAGTGTGCCCAGGTGGCCAAGATGACCAATGGCACCTGGCCTGGATCAGGAATGCTGTGGACAGCACAACGAGGGCAGTGATTCTTCTCTTGTATTTGGCACTGGTTGGGCCACATCTTGAGTGCTGTGAGTAGTTCTGGGCCCCCTCAATTTAGGAAGGATGTTGAGATGCTCAAATGCGTCCAGAGAAGGGCAACAAGGCTGATGAAGGGTCTGGAACAGAAGTCCTGCGAGGAGTGGCTGAGGGAGCTGGGGTTGTTTAGCCTAGAGAAAAGGAGGCTCAGGGAGATTCCATCACTCTCTACAACTTCCTGAAAGGAGGGTGTAGCCAGGTGGGGGTCAATCTCTTCTCTCAGGCAACCAGTCACAGAATGAGAAGACACAGCCTTAAGCTGCATCTGGGGAGGTCTAGGTTAGGCATTAAGAGGAAGTTCTTCACAGAAAGAGTGATTGCACACTGCAATGGGCTGCCCAGGGAGGTGGTGGAGTCACTGTCTCTGGAGGTGTTTAAGAAAAGACTGGATTTAGCACTTGGTGCCATGGTCTACTTAACAAGGTGGTCACAGGTTGGACTTGATGATCTCAAAGGTCTTTTCCATCCTAGCTAATTCTGTGATAAAGAGATTGTATTGTATGTATGTATGTATGCACAGCTTTGCATTCCTTTAACTTCCTTCCACATCCATTTCTCCCTGATGAGCTATTTTTAACTTGAGAGACTCTGTCCACAAACTGTAGATGAATTTACTATCCAAACTTTTGCTGATATTTAGGAGTTGTTCAAAAACGAAAAAAATTCAACCACCACAAACTGGCATGATTTATGCATCTCAGAATACACCATCAGAAGGACCAGAAAACTCTGAAGATTATTACTTAATCAACAAGCTAATGGGAGAACAGACATTTTTGACACCTTAAAGTCAGAAGAACTGAATCTTAGTAAAATCTACTCACTCTGAAATACATTTCTTCAGCCTGTTATACGTATTAGGCCACCCACAGACTAACTTGAATCCTCTCAAACCATTCCTAAGCAGTATGGATTTGATACAAATCCATTCTCTATTATCATGTTACTATTACTGTTATAAAACACCACCAGCAGTTTATCTGACTTCCCAATTTCGTTTTCATTAAACCAGTTGCAGAAAGCGGGAAAAGGATGGGAAAAACCCTAAGTTATTGAACCCATGGTACAATTTCAAACTTCTTTAAAGTGGGAGCAAATATGTCACCATTTACACTCGTTTTGGACTGTTATTTGTTTCTACCTTCCCCCAAGAATTGCAGAGTGGTGCTGGGTCAGTTTGCTTGATGAAGCCATGCCTGATTAATGTTTAGGCAGTTCTCCTTGAAGGTGTGCTCCTGAGAATACAATTTCCTTGAACCTGTTTTCTCCCTGGTAATAACAGCAGGATCTGCATTTACTGTGGTGTGGTGAATTCACAGATTAGCAGTGATAGAAACACCAGGTTTTGAAAAGTATTTTTCACAAAACACAAACCTTGATAGGGCCATGCTAACAAAAATAAGAAGTGAGACACTGTGGACTCCCCGTTCCTGAAGGTCTCCACAGCCAGGCTGGACAGGACACTGAGCAACCTGGACTAACGGAAGGTGTCCTTGCCCATGGCAGGGGATGGAATGGGATGGTCTTTGCAGTCCCTTGTAACCCAAACCATCCTATAGTTCTCTGTGTTCAGTATTTATTTCCTCCTCAGTATTTATTTCCTCACCTCTAAAAGGCAGGACTCCAACCATTGCACCAAGCCCATACTGGTGGGCATACTAACCATTGTCAAAGTCAATGTACTTGGAGATCTTGTGCCAGGTGCGGTAGTAGAAGTGCCGGACCTGCTCCTTGTTCTTCACCATGCTTGCTGGTTTGCCTTTCTTCTTGTATTTCAGGGCAATGTTGTTCTGGATAGCTTCAAAGTCCTTCCCATGCTGAAGAAAGAATAAATCAAATTGAAATACTGAAACCCAAACTTGGATCTTGTCATAAGTCAAGCCAAACATGTGAGGGACTTTGGGATTCTTTGTGGGAAACTGGATTTCACTGGCCATAAACAAAATTTTTGGGGATCAGAACTCAACAGTGAAAGAATGACGCTGGCTTCCTTTGTTTTATATAAAATGCAATATAGATGCCAAATTAATTACTTTCCAATTTCTTTAGTTGTTTCAAAATAAAACCAGCTGCTAGCAAATTAAAAAGTTTACTTACCAATGTGTTAAGTAGTAGGACTGAAAACATTTTTTTCCCTGAGCTTTTTTTACTTTTCTCTGCATTCCCCCCACCACTTCTGAGTACAGTAAACGAAAACATACTATATTTACCAGCTGCACTTTTATTTACAGTACATTTCATGTTACTGTTAATAGGAGTAAAAAACTTGAGCTTCAAAAGATCTGAATTTATACATATTTACTCCTGCTGTCACAAAAATTTTGTTTTCAGAGAAGATTGGAACTGATTTAAATACTAAGTATGAAAACCTCTTCTGAAAGGCAGTGCCACAAAATGAATGGTAGGAGGGACTGAACAAACTGAGTCTCAGATCTACCTTAAAACAAGTTTTTAAAATTTTTCCTCAATATTTAAAAAAAGTCAGTGAAGTGGCTTAAAAATTACTTGATTCCCAGGAATATTACAGCAATTCAGAGGAGTTAAAAAAAGAAAAACTGTTTAAGTGTTCATTTTGTCCACAAAATATATATATGTGATACCATGCCTAGGATGAAAAAAAATAATTCAAAAAGATGCACAAGTGCAAAGAAAATTCCCTATCACTACTTTTGTTTTTACCTTTGGCATGCATTTTCAAAACAGGTATGCTGTTGACATAATCACAGGAACAGGAAAAGTAGGAATCCATCATATATAAGAGACAGAAGATAAGATGATGTAACTTTTTCTTCTCTCAACTCTAGGACTGAACTGGCTCTAGCCTCTTCTTGGCCAAAGACTAATCACAGTTCTCTTTAGAAACAGAGCAGCTTTTTTTTTTTTTTTTGTATTATTACAGAGCAAGTGTGTTGCTTTTGAAAGTTCAGATGGGGACATTATTTAATTGTCCTTCATTGGAAACAGAACCATAATTCAGCAACAAGTGAAATATTATAAACATTCATTAATGAAACTCAGAAATCTTTCCTGTGTATTTAAAGAAAAGAACCCAAGAAACTTGACTCTTTTAACACACGGCTTTGACTGACAGCTGTTTTACAGCCCCATGTATGGCCCCACAAATGCTCATCTCTAAGTGGCCTTCTGCTCCTGCCAATCTCACCCTATCAACCTTCTTTAGGAATATCTAGACTCTAACCAAAGCCATCTGTTTTTTCCTTCTACACGTACCTCATACAGTCCCTCAAAGAAAGTATTCTTGTCCTCCGTGCTCCATGACTCCCACTGCCGTCGGACCTTCTTCCCTTCTTCCTTCTCACCTGCCGAGGAGCCTAGGTTCCTTCCTGCTGACTTGGAATTCCCAGCAGGATTGCTGGGAGGAATTCCTGATGTGCCACCAGGTGCAGTCCCTCCATTGTCTGCTGCTGTAAAAAACCATGGCCAGAGTGAATATTAAACCTACAGGAGTATTCATGGATAGAAGTAAGGGAGTAATTCAGAATTTTCTCCTTTTTCACTTGAAATACAATGGGGCAAATAAAGAGGTTTGTTTTAGAGGAATAAAAGCGCAAAAAACAATAGGAAGGTTTCAATGGCTTAATTTTGTATTTCTAGAAGTAACACAGGAATGTACCACAGCAGCCTCTACCAGATAACTCTCTCTGATGCTTATATGCTGGTGAGCTCTGCAGTCACTGCCCTGCAGCCAGGAAGAACTAAGCAGTACTGAACAGACCAATGGAGCAAAGTGATGTCCATGAGGAAAATAGGTGGAATGTCACATCCTTGTCTTTGGTCTTGATCCTACTGCCTCCAGGATAACTGTGGAAAGGGAAGGATTGAGAGAAGTCGACTTTAGTTCATTACACAACAAGGGATCATAATTTCCACAATCTGATCCACAGTGTATGATCCTCAGAGCACCACCTCTGACATGGCCCATCTAGGAAAACTCCAGCTATCCAAAGGACAGCAAGTCTCAACTCATTCTCCTTTCCCAAATCCTGCTGTGGCTTTCAGAAAA
Organism: Pycnonotus jocosus; assembly: GCA_013400435.1. Taxonomy (NCBI): domain Eukaryota; kingdom Metazoa; phylum Chordata; class Aves; order Passeriformes; family Pycnonotidae; genus Pycnonotus; species Pycnonotus jocosus. The sequence continues at coordinate 205,187 of VWYP01019617.1, forward strand.
AGGCACAGAAGCGTAATCTTGATTGTCCCTTTGTCAGTTATCAGCATCCAAAGAGCATGGGAAAAAAGATATGAAGATTGAAAATATTAAAATGAGAATAATGCTGGATAAAACTGAGAGAATTTGCTGTTTACTCAATAGGGACCTGGAAACAAAATGGGATGGAAAGTCTACAAACAAAACATCATGCCTGGTTTGATACTGCATATCAGAGTGTTAATCCAGAAACAAAGGCCAACACCCCAAAATGCACTCATTTTTTTCTGTAAAAATATAACCATTTTCAGAAACTTATATTTCCAAAACAAATTACCTTGAATTTTATTTTAAAAAATTATTTAGGATTTGACTGTCCATATCAATGCAGACATGTACTTAATAAAACAGAAGTCTTTTAACACTAAACCTTCATTGCTCATTATAAAGAATGCTCATTACATTTTCCTTTTCTCCAGGTACTGGCCTTTATGTTTTGTGTTTTACCTCAAGATTTATTGGCTTGCCTTAGTTTATTTGCTTATACACCCAGCTTGTATAATACAGCAGTCCCAACTGGTTTCCTTAACTTTTAGATATATCAGCATTCTCTTTCTTATTCAGGCTTTAAAAGTTCTGTTATCTTTTCAAACTCAATTTCATGAATGAGGCTTTTTTACCTGACAAAGCCAGTGTTTTATATGTATACATACAGATATATGTCATTCAAGAGCCCAGAGATTCTACTTTGATAATTCTAACTATTTTTTTAAAAAAGTGTCAGAAGAATCAGCTGTTACAGGCCCATTATGCTTAAGAGATTTAAAGACTTGCATGTAAATCTTAACAAGTCAGTTGCAATTTGAAAGGAATTCCTTTGGGTGACAAAGTCATATTTCTCCAAATCCTAAAGAAGGTGGTTTGTTCAAGTAACGGAGAATATTTGAAATCAAACCTGGAAGAGAGCAAGATGTGTGAAAGTACATTTTTTTTTTCCTGCATAAAATAAATATTTTCTTGATATAAAATATGATACTGGGACCATTTTGGAGTTAGTGTTTCTTTTATTTCTAGGGATGCTATTTGACTCTTTTGAAGAAAATGACTGTCACGACAGGGAAGCATGCAAGACAAGACATGAAAAACCATTAGATATCTAGAAGAAAATGCACCTATAAACAACTTCTCACATAAACACCTTCTTTACTTCCTTAACTCTTTATCTGCCACTGATGAAATAATTGAAACTTAAACCATTTAATTCGGGCACTGGGGAGGTAAATCCTTTAAAAAAAGGAAACCGCAAGAAAAATTTGAGCACTTAAACAGATGGCTGAGAAGAAACTCAACACAGAGACAGAATTGACACTTCTTCATTCTGCAAATGTGAGACTGGAATATCACAATTTCCACTGTAATGAAATACAGATCTTTGGTCAAGAAGGGGAAAGTCAAACACATCAGTCCCCAAACTCAATCTTCAATCATCTGTTGCTACCAGCTCCCAACACAAAAGATGTCCTTTATCAGAAGACAGGTACAGCATTTCAGTCCAGAGTCACTATTCTGATCACAGATCTCTAACTTCTGAGATATCCTTCAAGAGGAACAATGAATGCAGGATGTGGGGGTTTCATTTGTGTGCTGGGTGGTTGGTTTTTGTTTGGGGTTTCTGTTTTGTTTTTTTTTTTAATACTTACTCAAGTAAATAAAATCCTAAGTCAGCTGCCTGAAGAACAGATTTTATCAAGGATTTTCTGAAGATTGTTCAGTACACTTGGTACACATAAAGTTTTCGTTATTAAAAAGCATAAGCAGCTAAAGTGTCAGTGAAGATTTTATGGTCTTATTAGAATTTAAAGTTCAGTTCATTTTCATTTACATTTTAGTTGTAGGTAAAAGATGGACTAGAGAGTTCTACTGAACATGCTGAGGACTCCACGATTCAACTTCTACACAGGAAATGTAGTTCATAATTGATCTTTTGTTCTTTTATGCATGCATACTATTCCACAAGAAAAACCGTAGTCCTGGGAATTTTATCAGAATCTTTTTTTGTTTTAAACTTTTATAAATTACCATCCAGACAACTGTTCAGAGTATTGTATATGAAGATCTAAAAATCTGAATATCCTGTCACCTCTACAGAGCTCTTACATGTCATTCAATTCTTCCAGGAACAAAGGAGTTTGCTCTATCGTTCCTTTCTTACTACTGTGCATGGTAATATTTATCGTTGGGTTATCCCAATCCAGCCTAGAGTATACTGAACCTTGGTAAGGCAATGGGATGCACTGTATTCTAAACCAAAGAACTACAGACCAGTTCAGGATAAAAGATAAAAACAAGAACAATCATACTTCAAGAAATTACCCCCCATAAATTCATTACTTCAATCTTACTGTATGCAATTCTTGTCACATACAGAACAGCTAATCAGCTTTCATCCCCTCACTAATGATTGACGATTCTATGATTAATAATGGGTCATTTAAAACTTCATCAATGCATTAAAACAAGAAGCTCCCCTGAGGCCAGCTATACAATTACTGCTGCAGAAGGCTGGGGAGGAGGAGAGGGCTCACTCTAACAACCTGCTCAGGTGTTTGTTCAATGTAAAACTATTTATAGAAAAGACAAGACAAAGACAAGCTGGACATTCTCCCACTGCCTATTCATCTTACATCACCCAGTCAGTGACCTAGACATCCACACCATTACAGCTATAGCAATTCCTTCCTTTCGCTCCAGGTGCACTAGAGCACCAGCACCTGTACCTTGTACCTGTACCTTGTACCTGTACCTTGTGCCTTGTACAAGGCAGTCATTTGGATAGGCAAGTTCCCAGCATTATCCCTCAGCTTTCAATATACAGGTTGCAAAGACTTTGGATTTTTGTACTCAGTATTTGAACTGTAAACCCCCAAAAAATCATGAGTCAGAACACCAGTGTTCCAGAGAAATTTATTCATTCCTTTTCTCCAGTGTTCTCTACCCATCTATATGTCACACTATTAAAACTTCATTTATCTATGACTGGCATAATATCGTCTCAAACTACATTCCCATGGAAAAAAGCTGTCTCTGTAGTTCTAAGCAAAACGTAAACACTTGCAAAAATTAAACAAAGATTTAAAGACTGCAGTTTCAGAATCCTATATGAAAATGACAAACAGGGGAACACACATGTTTAAAATAACTGAGACACTGACAGTATCAGGATCTCATCGTGGCTACCACCACAAGTTCTAGGTAGCATCTCAGAATTTGCCTTTCAGTCTTCCACTGACAGCTCTTAGAGACCAGCTGATTCATATCTTCTGTGACAGATTACACACACACAGAAGCTGGAATCCTCAGAGTAAATTCTCACTACACCCTTGTATCCCAACACACAGGCTGGGTTACAGGTTTAGCTCACATCTTAACTTCTTCAGGAGTCACCAGTCACTGTAGGTAGAACATTCATTTGGGAATACCCTTATAAACAAGATGGTGCATTCACACTCTTACCTGCTACAGTTCAGCTGCCAAATGTTAGGACTAACTCACCCCCCAAAGCCAGAGTTACAAATGCCAACTTGTAGCAGACAAGTTCCCTACAAGTCAACATTTCATTTTGAGTGCTAACTTTGTAACTGGAAAGCAAGTTTCTACCCTGCCTCCAAAGGACACAGCATGGACTCCTGAGAACAGTGAGTCTAGAACAGCTTATGTCTTATTGCATGGTTACACCATATAGTGTTCTTGTTGTGAATTAACATTCAAAGTTTGAAACATAGACCCACAGAATATTCCGAGCTGGAAGGGACACACTAGGATTACGGAGTCCAACTCTTACATATGAATGGCCCATACAGGAAACTGAACCTGTGACCTAGTACTTGCATTCTTAGCACCATGCTCTGACCAACTCAGCTAATCTCATGCTCAACTGTCCTATACAGACAGTAGTAGCCTATCTTCTCCTAACTGTTACTAGTTAGAAAATTAGAGGTAGCTGAATGTGTTTAAAGCACACAGTGTCAATTATCAATAAGAGCCTTGTAACAAATCTATACTTAAGGCTTGCTTCTCTATGGACAGGATATGTTTAGTATACAATGTATCAAAGGCAGCATTATCGGAGCTAACCAAGAAGAGCTATAAAAAACCGCACCTGGTTTATTATACATTTGGTCACTCCCTCATCTCCTGTACATCACTATTCTCTTGCTCTTCCAAGGAAAACACCCATAAAGCTCAGTACGAAGTTCCACTTAACCCTGCAGCCATACAGCCTCGTAGGCAGGTACCTGTCGGAGCTCAGTACATACTGCACAGGAGAAAATCCTCCTCTTGCAGTATGGGATGAGATACCATGGAGTCCTGGTCCCGAGCCACTTCCAAAGGGAGGGAGGGAAAACTAGGGTAAACGAGACGGCAAAGAATGAATGAAAGCATGTCAGGGCATGATGGAAGGAGACGTACCAAGTGAAAGTGAGATGGACAGAATTAAGGAGAATGTCACAACAAGGGACTGTGCCAGTAGTTTTTAAACAGTGGTTCATTTCCTAGGGAAATAATGCTGGAGGAGTAACATCTCAAATGATGGTTACAATATATTCTGCAACATATGAACTCAGGAAGATACAATAAAACTCATTGTAAGTACATACATTAGGTATTTTGGTATCTGTATCCTCTATACAGAAGATAGTTGATTTAACCCTCATGCTACTGAACATGAAACTTTGGCATGCTGAAACAAACTAGACTGCTTTTTAGCAAGTTCTATACCATGCCAAAAGATGGAACACTTCAATTCAACTAAGCATTCAGCTGAATAAGTCCTTTTCCAAAAAAGAATTGCTTATTACTGCAAAACAAATCCAAATACTTGTTTAAGCCATTCTACACATTTTAGGAATAAATCCAGAACAACAGCATGAAAGACATCTTCAAACTTCAGCTTATCACAGTTAGGCTAGTCCTCCTGACTTCATTCTGCATTCAGAAAATGGACAAGAACACAGAAATGGCAATATTCTACTCTAGTTCAATCTACATCGACAGCACGTGATGGCAATGTATACCATTGGCATTGCCTTGCACCAATATGGTCACAACATACACACACATACATATTCCATCCACTCTGGCTTCATGGACCAAAGCCCCAAAACACACCTTAACACCCATGCTCAGCAACCAAGTGGCATATTGGTGTTTTGAGAAGCAAACTCTCAGAAATCCCTTTCTCAGCAACCTCAACTTTGGTGTGCATCTCCTCCCTCAACAAACCTCCCTGCATTGGAACTAGTCTTTCAAGTTCCTGCTATGGTTTCACTCAAGTTACTTGAAGACTTTCTTTCAAGCCTTCATGGTTCAAAAGTCATGGATCAGTTAAAGTGTAGACCAGGACCTTGAAAATACAATTAAAAGGCGATGAACAGTTGAAAAGAGTATAATAATTCTAAAAAAAATGCAGAAATTTAGATATTTGTGCAGGAAATTTGATAAACCTTCCCACAATTCCAAATGGATTAGTTCCTGAAGTGAAATAGTTTTCAAATTTTATTCTACTGTACTACTTCCTATGTCATTTTTGCCCTAAACTCAAAAATGCACCCCAGTACACAAAAGGCAAGATTCAAAGGTGCAATTAAAGAGCAATCTGACTATTAGCAGCATGTTTATAGACTCCACGAGGCAGAGCTTGGGAATTATTATGAGCAAGCTTCCCTGAACTACAGTAAGATAAAGTTGAAAAGTCAGCAGCTGCTGAGTGGGCACACTCTTTTTACAGTTTACAGCCAAGTTTATCAATTTTTTGTCTGCTACAATTAAGGACCCTAAAAGCATGAATGCCAAAAGTAAAAAGGAATTGGCAGCACACAGAAAAAAAAAATACTATTTTCAGAACTTTTCTGAAGACAAACCAATGCCTGCTGAGCAAGTACAATTTGAAAGGAAGTAAGTGCAGTGATCACACTCCTTAAAAATTGGCAAGTGAGAGTTTTCCCATCAGAATACAGAGGTTCTAGAAGTAGAATCACTTCAATAACATGTCAAGGGTTACACAGCATTACTGCATGCCCATGACAAAAACAAGTTTCTGGTTTCATCAGACCAAGCATAGGCACAGTCTGGCCACTCCAGCTGGTCATTGTCAGAGTTACTTGTGCAGCCATCACCTTGACTTTGACACAGACAATGCAAAAGCTTCCAGGTTCAGAGCTGATGCACTCCAGCTTTTCATATTTTTTATACTTACAGAGGGAGGAGAAAGTTAATGGGACAGATAATTAAAGGATATAAGTCCAATCTTTATTAGTCATCTCCATCCTCCCATTCATTTCTTATCAGAAGCTAGCTTCTGTGAGACACTTTGCTCGGAACACAGAGCAGTATGAATTCTGATCACAAGGCATTCCACTAGGCAGAATTTAGACAAGTCTGGAAAACCTCTCATTATGCATCTCTGAACATAAAGAACTCAAATCAGAAAGAATCCTGCTCCATGGCTCTGTTCTCCAAAATCTGATAATTTTAATCTCAACTATATCAGAGAATTCAATCAATTGGGCACATTCACACCAGGCAGAGCTGTGGCTGGTCTTAAAATTGAAAAAGTGAAAGCATAGATGTAATTCTACCACTATCACTCCTGATACATTTAAGGAGTTCTCCCAAACCTGACAACATGGTACAGTGATTGCAAGCACTATCCATATCTGGTTACTGAGATAATGTTTTATGTTCTGTATGTAATTTTCTTGTGTTTGTTTTGGAATCTGAATTGCAAAAGTGAATGAAATTTATTTTCCTACTGTGTTGATATTCCTAGTTAAAAATCATTCTGCTGTTATAGAACTGGAAAAAAATGTTCATGTACAAACATGAATATACACTTGCACAAACACATTTTGTTCACACATGTATACACTTCCAAATCAATGGAATAATTTCAAATGGACATATTCAATTTGTGAATCATAGACAAGATGCATTTCAGAGAAACACCTTGCATCTAATATTACTTACAATCCTGGAATTAATTATACATAACTAAACACTCCTGGATATTCCATTTGTTTGCTTATTTGGTTTCATGCAACTGGAAGAAAGATTACATAGGCCTTTCTGTTCTGTCCTCTACCACCACAGAAAGCTTTCATTTAACATTCAAGAGATTAAAGAAGACTTACTAAGATATTTAGAAATTCTTTAGTCAATTATACCAACTGTCAAGCAACTGAGTTCAAGAATATTTTTCTGATATAACAATAACTAAAATATCCCATTATGCACTGCTTTATTACTGCAACACAAAACTATCGTAACTGTAATGTTTATGTAATGCCCAGCATGTGCACATCCCTGAAATGGACAAGAGTGAGGTAACCTCCAAGACACATTTATGCTACACAGAATTATACTTCAATTTAGCAGACAAGAGTAAATTCCGTTATTTTAAATGTTGATGCAATCTTTGAGTGCTGTTTTTCTCAAAAATTAACAAAAAATAACAATTGAGTACTTTAGCACATGATATCCAAAATTAGGCTCAAGTACAGCTCAACTACAGTGCTAAGATGTCATCTAGTCACTGCTAAGCACACATAATAGCACCAAAATATTCAAATATCCCTGCTGCCTTCCAGCTATTCAAGTTAGAAACAGCTCAAAAAAAAATTCAAATTCTTGTCTCCAATGCTAACTGAAAAAGCAGGTGTGTATATGTCTGTACTTAATGACTTTCAGATTTATACAAACCAATCCTAATAAATTCTCAAATCACAAAGATGCCCAAACTGTTCTGAAACAGTGAAACAGGACTCTCAACACCTTAGAAACAAACATGTCAATATGTGTATTTCATTGCTATTTCCAAAAGAGTTATTTGGATAACAAAAATAACTGGGGGAAATCATCAATGTCTCGTGGGTGGGATTTTTTTTCTATGTTAACTAGGACCAAGTGAATATTTTGTTACCAAGAACAGAATTCAGAGTGCAGCCACCTTATTACACAGCTAGCAAGAGTCTGATTTCCTAATCAAAATACAGGAATATCCCAAAACTCGAGAGAAATTAAATAAAGACATTAAAGATTTACTTCAGTAATGTAGAATATTTCCTCCTCCACATAAACATCCAGATCCCCCCATTTCTGGAAGTGCAGAGAGGACAGTGGGCAGCAGAGAAACTGAAGCCTTGGGACACAAAGAAGATTTCAGCCATGAGAAACAAGCCTCAAAACACCTTCCCAAAACCAAACAAAAGATGGCATCTACAGAAATAGAATGACAACGCACAGCCCCACAGGTGCCTCCCCTCTTTGCCATCCCCCTTGCCTCATGTTTTTAGGGTGACAAAACACAGTACCTTTGCCTTTCCCGGCAGTGCTGCTGCCAACCGAGGAGGATGCCTGGGAATCCTTCTTCAGTCTCTTGCTCTGAGGTCTGACGCTGGACCTGAGAAAATGATGCTGGTCCTGGCTCTGGGAGGGCTGGAGAGAGGCAGGGGCTGGTGACAAGTTGGGGTTCGGTGGGGGGCTGCTGGTAGTGTTGCTGTTAATGATCTTCTCTTCTTTCTTTGTGCTGCTGCTGCCTGGAGCTGCCTCTCCTCCTCCTCCTGCCCCTTCTTCTTCCAGGGACTCCTCATCTCCTCCTGCTCTCTTGCCCAGCTTTTTCACTCCTTCCTCCCCGCTGCTCTCTCCCAATTTCACTGTCATCCTGCGGGGGAGGAGAGGGAGAAAAGAGGGGAGCACACAGTCAGGCCAGGGAGCCCCCCCGGGGAGGCAGAGAAACCCCTGGGCTGAGAGGGGAGAAGTTTAGCTACAGAAATTCCTCTCAACATGGCCGCCGTTGTTTGTTACTAAATCCCCTTTCGTTTGCTGTCCCGACCCAACAACCTGTGCCGAGGGCAGGAGAGGGAAAGCTCCACCACAACGCCCCCAAACCGGCCCAAATGACAGCCAGGGCCCCCCAGTGGCCCCCCGTCTCCGTCTCGAAGGGCTCCGGACCGCCTTTGGCCGAGAAATAGCCCGGCCAAACTCGGGCGTGTGGCAGAGCTCGCCAGCGCCAGAGGAGCAGCAGCCGCTGGGCCGGCGGAGCAGAACGAAGCGGGGAAGTGCTGCTCCCCCATCCCATCCCACCCCTCCGCGGCTCCCGGGCCCGGGGCTCTCCTCTCTCCTCACCGCGGAGCCGCGGCCCGGCCNCTCCTGGATGCGGCGGCGGCTTCTCCTCCTCTGTGTATGTGTCTGGGGCTGGGACTGGCCGAGGCTCCCGAGGTTCCCGCTCCCCTCCGCCCCCACCCCGCACCTCGTCGCGCTCCTTCCCGCCGGGCAACCCCGACCCCGCCGCCCCCGCCGACGGCAACACCATGGGCCAGTTCTATTCTGACACCGGGAACGGGCAGGGACCGGCTCTCCAGGCCAGCACCCCTCCTACCGCCTCTGCTGCAAGAGAATTAATGCCACCCCATTTCCCCTTTTTCTTTTAAATTTTATTTATTTATTTATTTATTTATTTTCATTTGGGGATGCAGTTTTTTGGTTTTGACCTCCAATATTNCCCCGCCCCCGCCGCCCCCGCCGACCTCAACACCATGGGCCAGTTCTATTCTGACACCGGGAACGGGCAGGGACCGGCTCTCCAGGCCAGCACCCCTCCTACCGCCTCTGCTGCAAGAGAATTAATGCCACCCCATTTCCCCTTTTTCTTTTAAATTTTATTTATTTATTTATTTATTTTTGGAGGGCAATAAACTTAGGAGGCACCTACAGCGGTTGTGCACTCTTGCTTTGTTGCTCCTGGCCATGCAGAGACCCTGGCCAAGCAGAGCAGCCCTGAAACCTTGCGTCTCCAAGGGAGCTTTCAAAGGCATCTGTTAACTTTCGGACCTGCCATTGGGACTAGTTGCTGGGATGACCACTTCCTGTGCTGACTTCACAAATCCTCTCAATTCTGAAGGCTTTTTTCAAATACTTGGAACAAAATGTCAGCTATAGACACAAGCTCAAGGCATTACATCACATTATCTGTTAAAACCCAGCAACTCTTTTAGTTTTTCTTAAACAAAGACAGCATATCTAAAAGAAGTCAATTTCTAAGGAAGTACCAGTTAGAGCACCCAGCAAGGAGCAGCACTCGGGATGCAGCTGCCTTGACATCATGGCAGGAGCCACCATCCAACTTCCATCTAGGGAAAAGATAACCAACAAGAGAAGGAAATTCTGAATATCACAAACATTGGAATGACTACGGATTAGGCTAACACCAGGATAATGAAGTTCAAAATAAAGAAGATGCATCAACACGATATGGCATACAAACTCATGAGGTTACTGCTTATGAGTTGTATTCCTACTATTAAAATTCTATTTTTCCATCTAATTTTCAGCTAAACCACTGAATCCATCCAGAATTGTGTTGGGCAATATTTCACTCCTTGAAAATG
>VWYP01019617.1:216424-229871 GCA_013400435.1 Pycnonotus jocosus
CCCCGCACCTCGTCGCGCTCCTTCCCGCCGGGCAACCCCGACCCCGCCGCCCCCGCCGACCTCAACACCATGGGCCAGTTCTATTCTGACACCGGGAACGGGCAGGGACCGGCTCTCCAGGCCAGCACCCCTCCTACCGCCTCTGCTGCAAGAGAATTAATGCCACCCCATTTCCCCTTTTTCTTTTAAATTTTATTTATTTATTTATTTTTATTTGGAGGGCAATAAACTTCGGAGGCACCTACAGCGGTTGTGCACTCTTGCGTTGTTGCTCCTGGCCATGCAGAGACCCTGGCCAAGCAGAGCAGCCCTGAAACCTTGCGTCTCCAAGGGAGCTTTCAAAGGCATCTGTTAACTTTCGGACCTGCCATTGGGACTAGTTGCTGGGATGACCACTTCCTGTGCTGACTTCACAAATCCTCTCAATTCTGAAGGCTTTTTTCAAATACTTGGAACAAAATGTCAGCTATAGACACAAGCTCAAGGCATTACATCACATTATCTGTTAAAACCCAGCAACTCTTTTAGTTTTTCTTAAACAAAGACAGCATATCTAAAAGAAGTCAATTTCTAAGGAAGTACCAGTTAGAGCACCCAGCAAGGAGCAGCACTCGGGATGCAGCTGCCTTGACATCATGGCAGGAGCCACCATCCAACTTCCATCTAGGGAAAAGATAACCAACAAGAGAAGGAAATTCTGAATATCACAAACATTGGAATGACTACGGATTAGGCTAACACCAGGATAATGAAGTTCAAAATAAAGAAGATGCATCAACACGATATGGCATACAAACTCATGAGGTTACTGCTTATGAGTTGTATTCCTACTATTAAAATTCTATTTTTCCATCTAATTTTCAGCTAAACCACTGAATCCATCCAGAATTGTGTTGGGCAATATTTCACTCCTTGAAAATGCTCAATAAACTGATCTGAACTGTGGATCTAAATTCACATTGAAATTTGATTATACACCTGTCAGGTCCCTAGTTACAGACTGGTCCTTCACACACGAAAACCTACAGTTTCTAGTTATTTTGAGGACAGCAATTTTCCAATTCTGACAATGTGTGCTCAAAAACTTGGTGTAAGCAAGGCTTAAACAATTTCAAACTTGGTTTTATTACTGCAAATTAAACGATCCACCCACCCACTGGCCTCCCCCAACAATCAGCGAGGGGGAAACAAGGACCACTCCTTACAGGACCCCAGTAGCACACCCCAGGATCTGCCCCACTTCTCAAGTGCTCGCTCCTTCCAGCATTCTGCCTAAGACCTACGTGCAGTTCCCCCGCTATAGCTGCTTTTTCCTTTCGTTTTCACCTTGTTCTTCCTTTCCCTTTTTCTCTCAAAGTGAAAATTTCTTCAGCCTCGCTGCTTTGGTCGTTTACACCCTCGTGGCCGTCCCTCCGTTGCCTCCCATAAGAGCCGCAGAGACGCGTTTCTCAAACGCGGCCGGCCCGGACGGGAAAGCTGGGCCGGGCCGGTCTCCCCAGGGCCAGGTGCGTCTCGCCCCGCAGGCTCCATTCCCCCGCCTCTGCCTCACCTGCCGCATCAATGCCGTCACGCAGCCTCCGAGCTCCGGCTCCGCCGCCAGCGGCTGCTTCGGCTGCTCCGGCACTCGCAGCCTCAGGCACCCTCGGACTGCTCTCAGACCCGCCAGCTCTGGAGGCGGCCGGCGCGGAGCCCAGCGACCCTCCCAGTTTTGCTGGCGGTCGCAGTCCCGCTCCTGGCTGTGGGGCCGACCTCTTCTCCGGCGTGCTCTGAACCCTAGCCGCGGTCCCAGCGCCGTCAGGCTCGGCCGGGCTCGGGGCCGCGCTGAGCTCGGGCCGGGTTGGCGCCGCGGCGATTCCGGTTCCTCCTCGCCCTGCCCGGGCCGGGGCGGGGCCACGGCGAGCGNGCGAGGCGGGGGCGGGGACGCAGCCCCAGCGCGAGCCAAACAAAGCGCGGCGCGGGGTGCATGACGAAAGCTCCGCGCGGAGGAAGAGGCGGCAGCGCGTGTCCACCGGGGCGGGGTGAATCCCGAGATTTGGCTGTTGATTGGCTGAAAGAAAAGCCAATTGAGAGCCCTCTAGCCGAGCCTGTTGGACCGGGGTCCAGGATTCCATTGGTCAGGGAGCGCGTGATTTGTATGCGGTGCAGTATTTGCGGCTGCCGAGCGGGAGCGCTGTGGCTCTGCGCTGGTCCGTCGGGCTTCCCCGGGGCTCGGCGCCCGCCCGCGGCTCGGCGCCCGCCCGTCTAGAGCAGGCCAGCGGAGCTGGGGGCTCTCTACCTGGCGACACTATATCGGGCCGGCAGTACCGCTGACTCCCGCTTCCTTGGCCGGGACTTCGGGAAAGCCGTGGGGCCGCTCTTCCTGGAGCACTTGGGAAATTCCTGGGCTGCATCTAGAAACAGGCGCCCTCCGTCGGGCCCTTCACTGGACCAGGGTTTCCTGCCGGGCATCCTTCTTTTCACAGTGGGGACTCCTCGATGTGGACTGATACTTCTATGTGGCGACTTCACGTTAACTGCTAAGCAAGATAATTTAAACATATCTTAAAACTGATATTGAGTGAGATACTTTTCCCTTAATAACGTGTTTGTGGAAAGAACATTAGATCATCCTCTCTTCTGAATGTTTATAACTCTCATAGTAGGAAACAATGTCTTAGTCCTCTTCTGAGGAAAATCTTTGTAAGCTTAGAAATAAAATCATGACTAGTTAAACCTCATCATGGTGTCTAAATTCTGGAAAATTGCACTCCTGTGGAGCATGTTGCAAGTAATTATCTATGATGGTAGATCTGAAACATGTCCTGAGCACTGTGTCATCACCTGTAATTATGCTGTAAAGTGTATTTGTAAGTAACCAAGTGGACTGTTCTAAATGGAATTTGTTAAAAAAGGTTTGTCTCCGTGCTGAGCTTTGGATTTAAATCTACAACTGCAATTAAATCTTAATTGTTTAGGATTTTTTTTTAGAGAGTGTTTTTGAGTTTTGTTATAATCTAGCACAAGATCATATGGCTTATTTTTGCTCCATGGTTTGGCCACAACCTAATTCAACAATACTGTTAGGAAATGATGGATTCTTCATCTCCACTACCATTACTTCCATAGTGCTTTGCCGAGAGATGTGGAGTTACGTTCAGCTCTCCAGCTGAAGGTTTCCATTCTCTCTGTATGTAAATAACTTTCCATGTTTGAATAGTGTCATTGCATCCAGCAGACTGTTAAGGTATGAAACTGCTCATGTGTCTAAATGTTTGTGGGAGAAAAGCTGACTGAAAAGGAGTTGGACAAGAGCTGAGAGGCAGGGGGTAGGATGAGACGTCAAAAGATACTTGAACTTCCATTTGTTCGGTTTTGATCACGGCCCTTCTCTGCTATTCTATTTTTACAGACCTTCACAGCTACAAAATGCAAATAATCTTCCAGTGTTTGTTGCCATGGTTTTCTAGGCCAGGCAAGAACATTAATTTGGATTTGTCCTATATCATGTGTATTTTAAAGTATGAATAACAAATTGCATTTTTACTAGAAAATAGAGCAAGCAATGCAGAAAACTGTTCAGCAGAAAGACAAAGTTAGTACTTTAGATGTATGTTAAATTGTTTTTAATTTTGCATCTAATGTGTATGATCATTGCAAATTATAACACGGACATACTTTTCCAAAGATCCTAGATGTAAAACCCACCAATATAGTGAAAATTCTGTATTTTCCTTTTAGATTTTTTTAGAAGCTAGCACATTTCATTCATAATTTGTTTCTTCTTAAAAAGCTCTGAAGTTGCAAACAATAATGGAGGATCTTTGGGTGCTCAAGCAGTTCTTTCCTGTGCAGGTAAGAGGATTTAAATGAAAGGACAGACTACTATTGTTAATCCCTTATTGCTTACAGAATAGGAAGCACCTAGTCATACAACTTTGTTTTTCTCTTGGTGTGTGTGAGGTCAAGCCCTTAAGGGAGGGGAGGAAATGGGCTGTAAGCAACTGCACTACTGCAGCCAGTCCTGAGACTTTAGGGACTTGGAGCTGTTAGGCATCTTTTATGATACCAGGGACTTGGAACTAGATGATTTTTAAGGCCTCTTTCAACCCAAACCATTCTATGGTTATGTGACTTTATGAGTAGAAGGGAAGATGTTAAGATCCTAGGATTCCACATTCACTTATCTATTAATCATAGAAGCCGGGCTTCTTTGTTGAATATTGAAGGGCAGGAAAACTTCATTTCCAGCTAAGCCTGGACAAGTATGGATATGCAGTTTAGTTATTGGGAAAGTTTTTGTGTAACATTGAACCAGCCAAATCTGAGAGTTGCAAAGTGGTCACTTGAGCAGAGATGGTCAGTGGGTTGTTTAGACTATTTCTATTCCAGCCCACAAAGGTACGATAGATTAGATGATTTTTTGAGGCTCCAGCTGGCTGTGTGTTTCTGACTTGATCTTGTATCATGTAGTTGCAGTAGTTTCCGTACCAGCCTGGTTGTCTGAGAAAACAAGGCATCTGCACATGGTGTGCTCAAATCCTCAACTTCTAGTCTGATGAGCTCAAGGTTACAGTGAGAACAATTGGCTGGGCAGAGGCAAGAGATGAATTGCTGACTCTGCTTTGGGAGTGGCACCTGAGTGAGAGTCCTGGTTTAGGGCAGTGAGTTAACAGGGCTTTTGCACGTCCAAGGATCCACCATGAAGAGAGAGATGCCATAAATGACTGTTAGAGCTGATGCCTTGTAAGGGAGAAGATAAAAAGCCCCAGGAAAAAGGACTTTGTCAATTCTGCTGCTCTGGTCTATGGGGGTTGCTGACTTGTGACGAGAAGGTTGAAAGCCACTGTTTTGCCTCTTTACCTGAAGCCTGCCCATAATTCTAGAAGATACACAGTGTGTTTCAATGCAATGTGCCTCTCACTGGATACTTTTTCCTACTTGCTACCAAAACAGAATTTTGTTTTGTTGTTGTTGGTTTGAGGGGGATTTTGGTGGTTTTGTTTGGTTTTTTGGTGTGTTTTTTGTTTGTTTGTTTGTTTGTTTTTGTTTTTGTTTTGTTTTCGGTTTTGTTTTGGCCACAGAGATGCTCAGAGTCCCTATGTATTTGGGAAGGGAAACTGATAAACACTACATAAATTACACATGGCCAGTCAACCTCCAAATACACAGGAGCTGCTTGTCATAGCTGTACCAGGTGTGGCTGCTTTTCATCAGCTTGCATAGAAGTCTTGTGACTTCAAAGGACTTACAAATGACTGTGTAGGATAGGACAGTGCTGTGAGGATTTTGTCTTGATTTTTTCCAACCCTTTTGAAGGTGTTAGGCAAACCTGGGTGTTACGGCTGGCTGCAGGCCCAATCGGGAAAAGAGCTGGGAATGGAGCTGGGCTGTACCTGTCATGGGTTGTAGGTGGCGTGCTGCGGAGGTGCAAAGTGGTAGGAGGGCTTAACGGGTTGTCTTCATTTAGATATTACTAGAAAAACTTGGTCACTAAGTTAAAAACTTACCTCCCCAAAACTCTGAAAGAGCCGCTGAACTCCGGGCAGTACAATTAAATATGGTTACGATATAAGTTTCTATCTTACGGAGGTTCACGCTCCGTCACAGGAGATGCTTGATAGCGTTGGGGGCCGGGAGGGGTTTGGGAAGGATCTCGATTCTCGGGGCGGGGGCACAGTCCATCACCTCGATAGAAAAAGTCCCTCACAGGTCAAGCCACCAAACCCGAAGACGGCTCTGGGGCCCGCGCGCAGCGCTGAGATAGCGCAGCAGCCACCACTCGCCGAGACGCACGGGACGGCCACAGGACCCGCTGCGCTCGGCACTTTCCGCCACTCTTCGTGTGCCGCCGGGCGGCTTCGGCCATTCCCGCCACTCGTCGGCTTTGCTCGGCAGTTTCCGCTAGGGTTCGCCCCGTTGTCGGGGTAACGTAAAGCATCAGGGAGCGAGTGCGGCCTGCGGCGCGGGAGGTGAGCGCGGGGGCCGGAGGGAGGGCGGGTAGTGGGCTCTGCCCGCAGCAGCCCGCGGCGTGTCGGCCGGCTCTCAATGGTTGTATCTGGGCCTAACCCGCGGCAGCGAGGTCGATCGCGGTCAGCCGGAGGTGAGGAGCGCTTGAGCTGCTTCCCGCGGGCGGCGGGAGCTGCTGACGGGGGCGGCCGAACGTGGGAGAGAGGCGAGAACGTGGCGGCGTGGCTCGCGTGTTTGCCCTCTCAGAGCCAGGGAGTTCATGGAGTCCCTTGTTCTCTTGCCGGCGAGTGGCCCGGACGAGGGACCCGCGCGGGGTTCGGTCCACTCCAGGAGCTGCCCACGGCAGCAGCAGCAGCCTGGGCTCTGCCTGGCACAGGCTCCCCACCCCTTCTCACTCTGTGCGGGTGCAGAATTCAACGTGGTTTTACTTCTATCTGTTTTACTAGTTAGAGAAGATTGTACGTAGTCATTAACCATCTTTTTGTAGCACAGAGCAGTTTTGTATTATCTTTTTCTTTCCCTGGGGCTGGTATTTTAAACAACTGCAATTTTTTTTAAAACAGCATTTCTTATAGGTAGGGATTAAAGGAAAAACCTCTGCTTTTGCTTTAGTGACTGTTGAGTCTTGTCAGAGAGTCTTGTTAAGGCAACTCGGACAGAGACCACTTTCACAAATGCTTGTGGTGACTGGGAGGACTGTGAGTTCACAGCTCCACAGGTACACCAAACCAAATTGCTATCAAGCTCACTTAAATATGCTGATAACACTGTGACAAAACGTAAAAGCAGCTTTTAAAGTATTGTCCCCAAAGACAGAAGAGCATTTTTTTTTTTCTGAACGTTGATGATTGTTTTGTGAAATATGTGTGCATGTTATGGCTCACTGCTGTCATTTGCAATTGTTAGTATCTGTATCTCTGTGAACCTCTTGAAGTTCAACAAAGCCATGTGCAAAGTTCTGCATTTAGTTGGGGCAATCTCCATTACTAGTATAGTCTCCAGAATGAACAGATTGAGATCAGCCCTGAGAAGACTTAGGGTGCTGGTAGATGAAAGACTGGAAATTACTTGGCAATGTACACTGGCAGCCCAGATACCCCCCTGTCCTGGGCTCTTTCCCACACTGTGGACAGCAGGGAAGGGGGGAATTCTGTCCCTTTGCCCTGCTCAGGTGAGATCTTCAGGTGTACCTCCAGCTCTGGTTCTCCAGCACAGGACGGACATGGAGCTGGTGGAGAGAGGCCAGAGGAGGCCACAGAGATGCTCCAATGTCTGCATCCCCTGTGCTCTGGAGATAGGCTGGAGAGCTGTGGGTATTTAGCCTGGAGAAGAGAAGGCTTTGTGAACATCTCATTGTGGCCTTCTAGTATTTTAGGAATCCATTCAGTGCCAGTGGCAGTAGCTCAGGGTGCAGTTGCAGTGCAAGTTGCAGGTTGAGCTTTGGGTGGCCAAAGCAAGAGGCTGTGAACTGTCGACTCTTTGCATAACACAGGGCATGGGGACCTGTGGCCCAGGTAGGTGAGAGACACTCAGCAGCAGCTGACAACTCCCAGACTTTTCTGCTCTTAGACTGAAAAGGTGTAAAAGCTCAGGGGTTCCTTTGTTTGATGTTCCTCCTTGGAGATACCAGCTTGAACTGTAATTTTGTTGTTGCACCAAAATTAAATTATTTTAATGATCCAAAGCAGTCTGAGACTGCTGTGGGAAATCTATGGTTGAGCTGGTCAGGAAACCTGGTTGGATTGTGTGGGTGTGGAGGTGTAGCTGCGCAGGGCCTCAGTCCCAGCTCAGGTGGTGTGAGAGTGACTTGTCAGGGTGGCTCCTGGATGGCTGGACAGGGAAGTTGTCTTAAAAAGAACTTAATGGGAGCTTATAAGAAAGATGGGGAGAGACTTCTTACCAGGGCCTGTACTGACAGGATGAAGGGCTAATGGTTTAAACTGGCACATGTTAGGTTTAGTTTAGGCATAATGAAGAAAAGTTTTATTGTGAGGGTGCTGAGGCCCTGGTGCAGGTTGCCCAGAGAAGCTGTGGCTGCCCCATCTCTGGAAGTGTCTAAGTCCAGGTTGGACATGATTTTGAGCAACCTGGGGCCAAAGTGGTGGATCCTGGGGTGTGTGAGGAAAGGCATCATCAGTGGGTCGAGGAGGTGGGATACTGCCCCTCTGTTCAGCCCTGGCAAGGTACATCTGGAGCACTGTGTCCAATTCTGAGAGCTGGGCTGGCTGAGCCTTGAGACGGCTGAGAGGGGACCTCATCCCTGTCTGTCAGTGTCTGCAGGAAAAGCTCAGGAGAATGGATCAGGCTGTGCTCCATGGGGCTCAGCAATGGCACAAGAGGCAATGGGCTGAAAATTAAATACAGGAAGTTTCATCTAAAACTCAGGAAGTTTCATCCAGAGAGGATGTGAAGTCTCCCTCATTGCAGATACCCAGAATTGTCTGGACACAATCCTGTGCCATGTGCTCTGGGAAGACCCTGCTTGAGCAGGGAGGCTGGACCAGTTGACCCACTGAACTCTATGACTCTGTGATTATTTGCTAGTAGTTTATAGCATTTTGCTTCAGCTGTTTGTCTTTTGAAACTGAGCTGACTGGATCCCATGACTCAAATCTCAAAGACCATTTCTGTGTATAAATTATTACAGATTATTAGTGATGCCCTCCATTTCTGACCCACAACACTGAGAAGGGTTTCATTCTCATGTTCTTTTCTGTACAACATCAGCACTTACTTTTTTCATTCAAATGTTGGTAACAGTTCCAATGTGAATAGCAGATAGTGCGATTTCAACAGTACAAGCTCCAAAGTGGTGACAACTGTTGAAAGTTACTTTGAAAGCCCAGACCTAAGACTTTACAACATAAAATAGCTCAGTGTGTACATTAATTAACATCTTTGGATATGAAGTACTGGAAGTAACTTTCTGGTAAATTCTGAGTTGTTTCAGAATCCTTTGAAGTAGGCCAGCAAAAGCCACTTGTGACAGATTGGTACTGACCTATGCACGCTGTGAATCTAGAGTATGAGGCTCAGTGTTTCGCCCTTTTTTTTTAAATGCTGCTCTGACTTTTCTCATATATGTGTAGTATGTGCAACAAGATGATGCTGTAGTTTTATTTTCCCCCTATGTCTTAACTCTACATGTCATTATATATAGTACATAAATTAAATATAATATAGCATATATGTAGTATATATACATTATCTACATAAGTATACCTGATAGAGATGTTTGTTTTCCTTGTAGAGGTCTGCATTCTGTCACAGCTCCTGTTGTTATGGCTGTGTACGTGGATCATCGAACGGATGTTCCTGATTCCGTTGCCTCCCCTTCCCATATAGCCTGGCACGCAATTCATCCACTCCTGGCAGTTGCTTCCATCAGCACAGCAGCTGGGGGCTGTGTGGATATCTACCTGGAACAGGTGAAAAATCAGCAACTTTGCTTTTGGTCTCGATATAGAGTAACAGAATCGCAGGATGGTGTGGATTGGAAGGCACCTTTAAGATTATCTTGTTCCAACCACCTGCCATGAGCAGGGACACCTTCCATAGACCAGGTGGCTCCAAGCCCCATCCAACCTGGTCTTAAACACTTCAGAGAAGTGAGAGATGTATGAGAAGTCACAGCTTCTCTCAGCAACCTTTATTATTGTCCTAATTTTAAATGTCACATTTTTAATCTCTATTTTTGCAGGCTTACTTATCCTCCTGAAAGCTCTCTGGGTTTTAATTACTGTCTATGTCCTATGCTATCTAGAACACAACAGATTCATTAGCCACTCATTATATGTATTTTTAAAAAGATTTTTATAAATTAAATTGATCTTTCCTTTGAAATTTGATGTTTACAGCCTATAAGTCTTGTATGTGATGGTTACTCATTTGCTTATGGCTTCTCATAATGTGAGAATTTCAGGCTTATAAGACCACATGCTGTTGCTTTATAACTCTTAAGTGAATAGAACATATTAAGAAATGGAAATTGAACAAATCATTCTACCACCTCAAGACTGAACTGATTTTCTGCCTGTAGACAGATACTTCATTTGCACACTCAAACTTTTACCTGAGAGCTTTGTGTAAGACTTCAGTCTACATAATTTTTAGGGAAGTAGCACTAAATGTATCTAGCAGCAGACTTCCTGAAACATATAAGTATGTTAATATGATAGCCTAAAAATGTGTACTTCTCAAAGTGTACTCTGAAAAATTGTCATCCAAGTTTAACAAATAGAAAAATAAATACTTAGAGAGGTTAAATGATTTGCATGAAATATTCTTGCAAACTGTGCCCAAAGGAGGATCTGCCTTTAAGAGCTGTTGAAGCATTATTCTATGTCCTTAGTGATGTGCTTTATTCTTTTTCAATAGCTGCAATTTCTTTTTACCTTGAAATGTGCTCAAAGCCTTCTTATATCCTTTTTATGGGAGAGTAAGCTTGATTTTGACTGGGCTGTGAATCTGAAGGTTTGGCTGCTGAATTTCCATTGGACTGAGCTCACACCGATTTCTGTTTGCAGGGAGAACATGTGCCTGATTCCCATGTCGAGAGAAGCTTTCAGGTCACATTACTTGCCTGGCACCCTTCCAGACCCATTCTGGCATCAGGATGGGAGACAGGAGAAGTTCTGATACTGAACAAACAAGACAAGGAGCAGCACACTGTACCTCCAAATCACAGTGCCAAAATCACAGTCCTGAGCTGGAGTACAAGTGGTACCTGCCTTGTGTCTGGAGATGGCGTGAGTAGCTGAAATGTCAGATGGGTTTGAACAGTCTTGGAAGCTCTGTAATGGGAAAGGATCATGGAATGGAGATCCATACGGAAGGGAGTGTTGCGTGGGAGAGAAATTTCCTTTCTTTAGGTACAAATTAAAACTATGAGGGAATAAAATCAAATCTTAGTGTTTTAACTTTTTCTACAATATTATTCTGCAATTAAAGAATTACTGTTCTATAATTTTTCTTTAAATAAAAGTGTGTCAGATCTCAGTGAATGCTGAGTTCTGATGAAGATTTAAGGCTATTTCATGGGTGGAATAATTGAGGTATAGACAATTTAAATTCTTTTGCTCCTGTCCATGCACAAATTTTATGGCAGACTCAGGAATAAAGGCCTAGATGTTAAGAAAAAAATACCAGCTACAACATATTCATCCATAGTGAGTGCAGAGCAGTGCTCGCAGGAAACCCATGCTAATCTATAATTTTCTGGTTTTATTAATGCCTTAAAATTGTGTCAAATTAATTGTACTGGGAAATGTGACACTCTATTTCTTGATGAACTGGTTGCCCTTTTACATAGTGAAGTGAGAAAGTAGCTATTGAATATTCAGGATTAAGTATTCACAGAAGATTCTGATTTTGTCAGTTCTCAAGTCAGCCAATGAAGAAAAAAAAAGGGTTTTTTTCCTGTATTTTCCCAATACAAACTTGAGCTTGCCCAAGAATTTCAGTTCTGCTCTTACCTATATGTCAGAATTCTTATTCTGAGAAAAAAAAATTAATTCATTGTTTGTAAAGTTCTGTTGCTGCATTTGACAGAAATGCAGAAATTCTAAATTGAGTAAAAAGAGAATTTATCATCTTGATTAGAAAAGAAGAAGTTCTCCCCAGCCAAAAGATGGACACATCTCCATCTGGGCTGAGACCTTAATCATAATGAGACAATACATTGATGTAGACAGAGCTTATATTTATGAATAAAATTCTGTTCAAATTGATTTCAAACCAATGTCACTATGCTATGGTCTGAGGTGCAGCACAGATAGCTTCATTTCCTACATTTTTTCCAATAGTTTTTAAGTTTATTTTTAATAGTTTTCCTATGAGGGTTTATATTTAGGAAACTTCCATTAGGTGGATGCTGCCAGGATCATGCTCTGCTCATATTAGAGGAAAACCTTTAAAAAGAAGATAAATATTTGGACCCTGATTTGGTTTCTGTTTCACCCAGAGGGTGGCTGGACACTGGCAAGACTCTCCATGGAATGGTCAGAGCTGCAACGCTGCCAGAGCTCCAGAAACCTTTGGTCAATGCTCTCGGGCAAGGGTGGGATTGTTGGGGTGTCTGTGCAGGGTCAGGACTTGGACTTGATGATCTGTGTGAGTGTCTAGGTTTGAAAGACAGGTGTTTGCTAGGGAAGACAGGAGCCTCCCTTGGAATGGAGAATGTAAACCCCTTCCCTCCGAATTATTATAATTTTGAAATTAAGGAGCTCTCAGGTAAAAAGTTATGAGAATAGGAATAACAGTTCTTTACTAGTATGTATAACAAGGTAAGCAAAACAACAACAACTACAGCATTAACAATAAACAGAACCAGAAACTTAATGACAGCCTTCTTGGCTGCCGGCAGTCTCCGCTTTGGTGGAGTTACAGTCACAGCTGGCAGGGGCACTGGTAGCTCCCAGTGGACAGGGCAGGTGCGATGATCCCCGCGCAGCTGCAGGGGGCGCTCAGGCGTGGCCTCGGGGAGCACGCGGTAATGGCAGCTTTGTCTGAGATGGGGAGGGATGGAAGAGAGGCCTCGCTGCACAAACCCTGGGTCTATCGATCCCGGTGCCCTGGCAGGACTCTCTCTCGGAAGCAGCAGGCTGGAACGGCAGGAATGAGCAGAAATCACAGAGCAGTGGACGACATGTATCAGAAATTCCACAGCAATAGCTGGAACTGCAGTTTATCCCAGAAGGGCAGGGGATATGCAGCCCAGCAGCAGAAGAAAGGCAGCTCTTGGCTAGGTTACAGCGGTGGTAGCGAAATTCCTTTCCCCAAGCAGCAGCTCGACCATCTGAAAGCAGAGAGCGAGTGAGAAACCCAATCCGCCCCAGCCCCCGTCCTTTATCTGCCTCTCTTCTTGCGGTATCTCTGTCCCTCCGATAGAAACTCTTAACAGAGGAGTACTGCCAGACACCTTCCTTCCCTGAGACCTGGCCACCTTTCCTGCCCACCCATTTCTGTCTGAAGCACCCAGCCATCATTGCATCCCAGCAACTCAATTGGAAAAAATTCCACAGGTAAAAAGAAAAAGGAAAGAAACCCAACTCCCCAGCATTATCCACCCCAATTTTTTTCTCATACCAACATGTTACATCTAAATTACATGCATACATGCACTACCTTAATTATATACATATATACATGCAGATACAGATACAAGCACAGTGTCATGGGTTGTCCACCCTAAAACAAAGTCCCCTTGCGGTATTGTTCTGGGGTGACTGTGATGCTCGTATCTCCAGTTGTCTTTTCTGTTTATGCTGGATATTGAGTTCTACGCCTTTAAGACTGGCTCTGAGAGCGAAGAGAAAAAGCGTGCAGTTTGTTTTCAGAAACTACACTCACTCCTCCACATTCTGCTCCTGGACTGTGTTGTCTACAGATGGACAGTGAGAGAGAGCTCTCCTTTGCTTTTTAGTTAGTTTTTAGCTAGCTGAGACAGAGGAATTCCCTGAACTTTTTTTTTTTCTTGAAACTGTTTAAAACTGTTCTGGAC
>VWYP01019618.1:0-29479 GCA_013400435.1 Pycnonotus jocosus
CCTGGGCCTGGCGCTCCTCCTCATCCCGCTCCCGCCCTCCCAGAAAGCGGCGGGTTGTCTGTGGGCTCGGGTGTCTCTTTTTCATAGCGTTGAAACCATTGTTTGTAGTGTTTGCTGGAAGATGCGATTGTTTCCAGAAATGCTTTAGAGAATCCTAGGATGGCTTGGGTTGGAGTGGACCTTAAAGATCATCTGCTTCCAGGTTACTCAAAGCCCCATTCAACCTGGCCTTGAACACTTCCAGGAATGGGGCATCCTCAGCTTCTCTGGCAATCTGTTCCAGTGACTCACCACTGTCTCAGTAAAAAATTTCTTCCTAATATCCCATCTAAACCAATCCTCCTTCAGTTTAAAGCCATTGGCCCTTTTCCTACTTCAGCAGGCCTTAATGAAAAGTGTGTACCCATCTTTCTTATAGACTTCTTCTGGGTATTGAAACACAGCAATAAAGTGTCCCTGGAGTCTTCTCTGAACTGAACAGTGCCAAATCTCTCAGCCTCTCCTCATAGAAGCGCTCCAGCCCTGATTATCTTCATGGCTCTTGCCTGGACCTGCTCCAACAAATCCATGTCTTTCTTGTGCTGAGGACCCCAGTGCTGGATGCAGCACTCCAGATGACCCAGGTGGGGTCTCATATTGAACAGTTAATAAAGCTGATGTTCGTACATTATTTTGATTACTTTTTTGGTCTTTGGTTGGCGCTAAGAGCAAAGGGATTCAGCAGTTGGGCAGTTATTTAAAGAAGTCAATAATGCACATGTCTGTATAGCAAGCATCTGTTCTTTAGGTGAAAGTATATACGTCTGATTCTGTTATTTTTTTACTGTGTGCTGTCTAGGAGATCTAATGCCCAACGTTCCAAAGTATTAACTTTTTTTCTCCCAGCATTTTTCATTTATTTCTTTGAAGACAGCACCACCCTGTGTAGCTTGCTTTCTCATTTTCCAACAGAGCATCTTGGAAATGGCAGCAGACAAGAAGCACTGTGGTTCCCATGGGAAAGGATGTTTGCCTGCTTTGAGGTGGTGATCATGGGCAGTTCCCATTATTGGATGACATGCAGGATTTAATTACTGACCTCAGGGCTTGGTAGTACCTTAGCTAGAATCCATCCCATGGACTGGTCCTATACCCTGGAACAGACTTGTGAAGAAGATGGATGGGCAGAGGGTGCCTGATAAATAATTGCTCAGGCCAACAGCACTTCTGCCTTGGCTATTAAGGGTACCTATGGTATGATTCCTCAAAACTATGTTTGTCTCTGCCTGATTCAGAAGTGGAGTTTCTTCTTATTATTTATTGCTGGTAGAAAATGGCAGTGAATCCAAAGTGATTGCACTAGAGGAGAAGACTAAAAGGCCAAAATTACTTGTAGAAAGAGAAAAAATGATGGAAAATTAATGAAACTGAACCAGAATGAGTGGTGCTGGGTTTTGTTACCTGTCATTTCGTGTTCTGTCAGGACTGAGTAAATTATGCCGAGTAGAATGTTGCAGAATTTTGAAATAAATTACCTAAATTAAACATACTCACTGCTTTGTGAGGAAGGGAGGCCACTTCAGAAGCTGTGGCTACTGCACTTGGAGTACCTTGTAATTTTGGGCATACTTCCTGAAAACAGAACTCATCTTTCAGGGATCTCTTGAGTCACTTAGAAAAACTCAGGACCTGGTGAACTCCAAAGCTTTTGATAATGGCAGTGGAAGGCTCAAAGACTGCATTTCACCTCTTTTTGGGAGTGAGGCAGGAATGAAACTGCAGAGCACTGAGCAAAGATACTTGTTATCAGGTGTCCTGCTTTCCCTTCATGGTTTGTTCCAGGTTTTTCTTTCTTTTTAAGAAGTGTCCTTTCCAATCCCTTCCTGCTCCTTGCCCCAGGCTGTAGCCCTTAAGGTAACTGGGATGCAATAGCAGAGCAGCAATACTGGTTTGTTTACATCTCACTTATGAAAAATACTTGGTTTCTTTTGAACCATACCCTTTGTCCTGACGCAGCTGTTCTGACCACACTCTCCTTGCAAGCCAACACTGCTGTTACTCACTGGGCACCTCCAGCCATGAATTTATTCAGAAAACCTGAAGATGTGCTGTGAATACCAAATCCCATATCTGTATCTATCAGAATTTTTCCTAGTGACAGGTATGTTCTGAAACAAAAAATGTTTTCTTGTGTATGTAGTAAAAATTGAGCTTTTCTGTGCACAAGTTACTCAACAGTCACGTTTTTGGCTGTTTCTTTCCAAGACGCCTAAATTTTTTTTACACTTAGAAAGTCAACAGAATAGGAAACTAACATGTAGAGTTAGGCTTTTTTTTTATTATTTATTTCAATCAATAGTTTAACAAGTGCTTAAACTTCCCCAGCAGTTTAATCTGGAACATAGTTGAGAAGAAAAATATCTTCTATAACTTTACAAAAATAAAACGATTTTTTTTTTTCTTTTAAAATCCTGCACTTTAGGCAAGCACGCTCTGACTCAAGCAAGACTGACATTATATCTTAAAATACAGACTTCTGTTCATAAAAATGACATTCTACCCCAGGACAGCAGGCACAATATGCAAATGGTATAGAAACAGAGCAAGAACACTTGTTTTGACTTTTCTGATCCCTTTTGTCCTATTTCTTGAATAGAGGCTTTTAAAACAAAAATGGCATTTCTTCTGTGAGGTGGATCCTTGAGTAGGATACTACTAAAGGAAAAGCTTTCACCTGTCTTGGCAACACTGGCAGGAGCTGAAGATACCAACATTAATGAATTCATTTTTTTAATACCTTCTGCCTTTAAGCAAGAGACAAATCATCCCGTTTGCAGGTCTTCCACTGCTAAACCACTTGCAGCTTAACTTTTTAGCAGCCAGGGCTGCCAGCACATGAGGTCAGGTTGGAGAAATAAAATGAATGGAATATATTGTGTCACATATGTATGTGGTGCTGTGTAGCAGTTAATTTAGTGAGTGATGAAACCAAAAGATGGGATAAGCTTAGCTCCTTGTTCTGTGCCTGCAAGCAAGGAGAAGCCTCACAGACAATACGGACTAGCACATAAACGATGCACTCTGAAGACTTACAGCTTTGTCCAACTTGACTTGTGTTGGCTAAAAGAAAAACTAAAAATATATAGGCACGTGGAGGGAAACTGGTGCAGCAAATGCTAAGAAACCAGATCATAAACGTGTGTTTCTGGTCAACACTACAAATAAATTACAGAAGTCTCCAATCAGATTTCATGTAATGCATTGTGAAGACCTTTTAAAAATACTTCCTTTTTTAAGTGTCTTTGAATAACAGGGGAAAAAAAAGAGCATTTATTGTAAAATTTCACATTTTCATGTAGTCTAACGATAAACCTTGGAAAACCTAGACCTTTGCAAGTCTGTGATTCAAAACACAGCTGAGACATGAATGTGCTTTTAGAGGTTATAACTGGACAGAACTTTCTCTTGAAACCTGTTGCAACTTTTTTAACATCAGACAATTTACAGAGGAGCCACAAGGCACTAAGAAACTGTAGAAAATTGCCCCGATGAGTATAGAAAATTGTGCTGTGGAATCGTTCCTTTGGTCTTTGCTTTCATCCTGCATCACAACCATGTGCAGATTTCAGCTGGGATCGAGCTGTGTGTGGCATTTACACAGGCAAGTGACATAGTCTGACAACTTCTAACCATGGATATTTTTTCAGAGATAGGACCACATAGGAATGGTCGATGGTGGTGAGATGGCTTTCAAATCCTTCCAACAGGCTGAAGGAGGATCTGACATCAGATGGATGGATAAACCCTTTCTCTGGTGACTACTGAGCCAACCTGAGCTCCATTCCTGACTCTTAAATAACAATTTTTTGTGACTTTTCATTTGTGTGAGGAAAAAATATGAAAGATGGGGTCTGACTCAGCAATGTGTCTATCTATGATACCGCTCCTTCTCTCTGTCTTCCTGCTGGCTCAAAACTTGGTGAACTGATTCAGTTCCAACTCTGAGGAAACTCACATCCATGATTTCAAGGAATGCATTTGCTTTAGTAGTCAGTATGAAGGTAAAGTTGAAAGACCTTCATTCAAAATATACTTTTCTCAGGATACTCAAAATAATACCTTAAAGGTTCTTTTTCTCACACTGTACTGGGCTGGGCAGCTAGCAGCTGCTTATACTTTGAAGAAATGCTACAGCTTTACTCCTTATGTTTCTTACAGATGTTCCTGCTCCTCCTGTGAGCCAAGACATGTACATCAGTAAAAGCCACAGCCCAAATGCGAGATTAAGCTATGCCCTCAGTTCACTTCCCATTACAGCAGGGGAGGATGGTTCATCTATGAACTTCTAACTCCTTGTTGGCCTTAAACATCTCCCCTACTGCTTCCAGAGTCTGCTCTGATTTGCATCAGTGCACAAAAGGATATATTCACCACTAAGGGAAACCTGAGAGTTTCCAGGGCAGGCTCTATCTGACAAATGCTCTCCGGGGGCTGTGTCTATCCACCTTCCCAGCAGTGTCTCCCCAAACCAATGCCGATTTAAGCTCCATGAAACTGTGGCATGTGTTGGGCCAGTTCAGCAAGGATAAAAGGAAGGATATGGTTGCATTAGTGCATCTCTTGCTCCTCTCCGTGTAAGACTGGGCTGGTGTTCCTCCATGTGAGGGTGCGTTTCCTGCTGCTTTCTTGCTCTACAAGGGACCATGGTGTCCCTTACAGCTTGCTGCTGTAACCCTTTACCCTGTTCTTACATGGGATCACATGACTAAAAAGATGCTGCTAAATAGGCCTGCAGAACACATTACAACCCACTTGTTTTACTTTGCCCACCCAGCTGACTCAAATACTGCACATGGACTATGTAAGGCCTCAGGAATATGGAAAGAGAAGTCTTTCCTGCAGCCTTGTATTGGCAGCTTATCTGCACTCTGTGCATCCGACAGGAAAATTGCTGCTGCTGGCTGGCTTTGAGGGGGCTTGGTTGCAACTACTTGCTAGGTACAAAGGGAGGCCTCAAAGCAATTACACAGCTAAGTTAATTGAATGAGGAAATACTAAACCACCGGTTATTTTTACAACTTAATGATTGTAAAAATAGCTTAAATTACTTGGAGTATTTTTTTTAAAATTAAGAGTATCAACCATTTAGCGCTTTTTGGACAGAGGGCTGTTGATTTGCTGATTCTTTCTGTATTATGAGCTGTGAGATAATGGTAAGATAAATCTTTGTGGGTTTCCTCCTTATATACATATCTACATCAGAGTTGTGAAGTCAGAGAGGGAAGCTGCTATCACAGTACTGGCACAACACCGAGCCCTTCCCCAGAGCTAAATTCTGATGAGAAACTGGGCGTTGGGGATAAGAGTACCACAACAGTAAGATGGCAGAGATGACTGAAGCAGGATCATAGAGTTCATCCTAGCAGTTAAAAAAAAAACAAACAACAAAACAAATGAGACCCCCTCCCTCCCCCCAGAAGTCTGCAGTCCTAAAGTGCAATTACTTTTGTGCAGTCGTGTCAGGCCAGGGATCAGACTGGATGAAGTTCAAAGCACAAACATCAAACGAGTGCCGTTCAGGATTCGAGGAGGAAGAGGGAAGTAAGGAAAAGAACAACAGTTCTCAGGCATTCAAGTGCATCAAGAAAATAAATGTCCTTTTCTGTCTGAAGAAAAACAACCCCCAGTCTGGTGGAATCCTGGCTTTGTAGTCATGAAAAATAAGTTCTCCTTGCTTCTAGCTGAGAATGTCCCAATATGACACAGTACAAATAAACAACAAAGCAAGAGCTGGGGTGCTGGGATATTTTTCTGGTGCCCTGCTGCTATACAGCCTGATTTTATTCTCCTCTGGTGACTCTTCAGATCTGGGTACTGATGAGGCGCACTGAATTAAAGGCATCTGGTAGGAAGTGGCTCTTTTCTCAGGTCGGTCGGGGCTGGAGCCGTCGCTCGGTCTCTGTCCATTGTAGAGCAGGTACCTGCCCCGGGCATCCTGCTCCATCTTGAAGATCTCGTACTCGGTGTGAGGTAGGCGGATGCCGAGCGCGATGCAGCCGTTCGTGTGGGTGACGTCCTGCTGAACCCCAACCTGCCAGGATCCCTGTGCTCCACACTCATTCCCGTTGAAGACGTTGAGCAGCGAGGCTGTGGATACATCCATGGGAGTGACCTTCATGTGATTCACTGTGAGAGAGGAAGATGGGAGCTGTTAGCAGAGGGACAAAGACAAAAGCAAAGCCAACATGCAGATTAAGACGCACATCTCTTAAATATAAATTGTCTCCCCTCGTTACTTCTTAAATTAATTTTTCACATTACAGGTGTGGCCAGCAAATCTGTGAGCCTCATTTTATGTCTTTGTCTTTATGCAAAAATTGCTTTTTGCACAGAACAACCTCCCTCCAACTCAGCTGAAGAAAACCTGACGGCCACTTATCTCAGCCAGAGATTAAGCAGAGCTTTTCATAAATTCCAGACAATCCTTTACAGATAAAGCCTGGTTGGTTATACTAGGAGATAGGGAAAAGAGGAAACAATAAAACTTTACTCATGTTTTATTACCGTCTGTATTAATTCATAAGTGAAGCATTTATTACATATTTTTCATCATTTCTTAACGTTTGCTAGCTATCCTGTAAACCTAATAAAATAATTAGTTCCCATTGGGAAATATGGAAAACACCACAGTCGCACTATCATCCTATACTGCCTGTCCTTTTTCGCATGAATTATAAAATACAGATGACCTACAGAAAGATTTTTTTTTCTTATCTCTAAACATTGGCTGCAGCTTGCAGTATCAAATACAGAACTGCTGTGGCTTTTTTAGTTCTAACTTGCTTGTATTTCAAAGAAGTTTAAAGCATATAAAGTTTCATCTTCCAGCCAAGTTAAAAAAGTTGGGAAAAGCCAAAATCAGTGAGCCTGCAGAACTGAATAGAGATTTTTTTCCTGGAGTGTGTTTGACACTGTAGATCAATAAAACGGGATCTGAATGGATTACTGGTGATGAAAACAGAAGTCAATAACCATCCCTCATGCCTCTCAAGATACAAAAATCCCAGATTCTCTTGCAGATCATTTTATAGTAAGATTGGTTGGGAGCTTTTCCTGAGCTTTTATAAACAGCCATTTGATTCAATGGCTCTACAGTTCCCATTATCTACTTTAAAAGGTAAATACCTGGTGTAAAAGGTAATTTACAGAAACTGAAAGTTTTACCTAAGCCAAATTAGTGACCTTGATCTGTATGTAAGTTGGGACACCATAAACCAGAAATGCAAGCAGAAACTGGATTTCATGCCAGGAGCTGAGCTGGGACATGTTCTAAAACACCAAAGCTCTGACAGGCAAGGGTATCTCCCACCTCCTACAAAAATCTCAGATTAGTAAATTATTTCTTCTAGTTGGATGCTTTTCTAAATTAGATCCATGGATGATGCTTTACACTTTTAATATGATAACTGAAATAAGGAGAAGAGCCTCCAGAGGGCTTGAGGCTACCAGAGGCTCCACTGGGGCTAGTGCCATGGTGGGATGGTGCGTTTTGGAGATGTTTGTTTCTGTAAGTGGTTCAGGCCCCTGAGCTCTTTTTAAGCAGGGTGCCATGGGGCTGTTTGCACTGGAAAGTTTCTCAGCTGTGGGTGGTGTCACCACTGAGAGCTGCTTTCCAAAGTACTTGATGGGTTTGGGTTGGATACATCTTGTCTTCGTTCTGGCGTCTTTTATCAGAGCTGTCTTTAGAGACACCCTTATTTGCTTGAGGGCCCCTTGGGAGCACATAAAAAGATGCATGCTGCTGTGTCTGTCTTCCACAGAAATTTATTTATACTGCCTCAGATCTGAAATGCCTTCTGAGGATGCTTTTTTCTCTCTACTGAAGGAGTCCTAGGACACAGATCTAATCACTTCTCTTAGAGGCTTGATGTCTGGCTACTGGACTTCAAGATCACTAAGTAATGTGAAGTCTTATTTCTTTTTGTGTACTTAAAGACCTCTGCCTCAAATGAGTATTGCTTCATTGGTGTGAAATGCCATGCAGCTGTATAGTTTGGCTGGGCATTCACACAATGCCTGCAAACTTCCCAAGGAATGACGAACTCCTGAAAAATCACAGAATGAAATCATCAGCAACCAAGTCATTATGGGCAAACTGCTTTGGTCCATAACTACCTCCCTCCCCATTGTATCAAGCTACTCTACCTTTGAACACAAACTCCGTGCCACCCATGACTTTGGACGAGTGGACTCCCCGGCTGTAGCGTCCCTTGGCATAGATGGTGAATGTGGGGTGCTTGCAGATGGGGTCGGAGTAGTGGTAGTAGTGGCCCTCCCAGGTGTTGTTGTTGTCGTGGAAGATGAAGTGCCGAGTGAGGAAGAGCACCTCCGGCCGCACCTCACAGCGCTGGCTCACCCACTCTCCATGCAGCCCGATGGTCAGGTCTGCCTTGGGGGGCAGGATGGGCGGGTGGTGCTCGTCCGAGCGGTAGATGATCCTGCACGCGATGCACGTGCGGTCGTGGTTCTGGAACAAAGCAGAGAGAAACACTCAGTAAGCATCACCTGGGATGCAGGGCAATGCCTCAGGCCAGCCACTGCGTGCTGAAGAGACACCAGCTCCACATTTTAAGGAATGCATCATCATTTCTGATCTTATTAGTGGTACCATTTAGTTTTGTGTGTGTGACATTGCACAGCACAAGAGCACATAAGAGTTTAATTCCCTTGACTGCATTTATCTGAAATTAACATTTTAGTTCAGTATCTAGAAGAGGCTGACTTTATCCTTCAGATTATACAATAAGCTAGCAGATAGTAATTTACTATGACAAGGATTTTGCAATGCTTGTGTCAGCAATCAGTACATTTGCTGAGGTGTTACTTATCTGTCCTTCCTTAAGTCGTTAAGTTTAAGTATTGTAGATAAACATGGGTGTCATAACGACTTCTTTCTTTTTGGATGGCACCTTGGGAGAACAGTAACCAGTGCTTTTTAAACTCTTTCAGCTTTTCTGAGCCTTAACACAAGTTTGAGAAGTGTGTGATATGACTGGTTGCTGCTGGACATGGTGAAAGCTTTATGGCCCTCTCCAGCAGGAACAGGGTCCATGGTGCATGCCGAGCTTCAGGGTGGCTCATCATGGCCATGCAGCAGCCTCAAGCAGCCAAGTACCCCTGGCCCCAGATCTGAGGATCTGGGGTGTCTTAGGAGGGGTCTGCAGGATCCAAGTCTGCAGGAGTGGAGGCAGTTTCAGGCTGAGGCTTCCACCTCCTGAGTGACACCATTTATAGTTACTTTGCACACAGACCATCACTCTACATTGCAGGGACATAGAACAGAAGCCAAATGGCTGATTTGACTATTGCTGAAAAGATTTGGGATGCCTATCTGGTCTGGGATGGGGCAAATATAAACCCTGTTTAATATGTGTAAAAGAAATATCTTGTGGGTGTTGTACATTGATTTTGTGAAGTGGTGGTCACTTATTGGAGGAATTCAGGGCACTAATGAAGATTGTGTGAATGTCACCCCTTAAGTGAGCTGGAGCTGGAGGAAGTGAGTAGAGAAATGCTGACTTCACAGCAGCTCACATGGACTTTAAAGTAAGAGCAGTGAATATGAGCATTTATGTTATGGAGGGTGCTCAGAGAGGCCTCAGAAAAGAGGGCTGGAAAGGTGTACAAAGAAAAAGTACTTCTGTAAATCTCCCATATGGCTACATGTTGAGCTTCAGCTCTTAACTTGATGCATCTCAGGAAAACACTTCAGAGCTTGAATGTGGTGGATGTGAGTAACCCCTCAATGCATCCCCCTTTCTCCAGGAAGTATTGAAGAGTGTCATTGAAAGATGAAGGTACAAGGTATCTTTGTTGGTTGATCTGAATCAGTGCTGGCCAACAGCCCTGCTCTGAGGAGGAAGGAGGTTGGACTTGGTGATGTCTCGAGGGTCTTTCCACCCCAAAACACATGGTCTTCTGGAGACCACATGTCAGCATGCTCTAAAGTGGATGTAGTCCTTTCCCACTGTGGAGCTTGTTGCCAAATTTTAAGATACATTTTTTCAGCTAAATTCTGCAAGCAGGTGCAAGGTCCATTAGTACCTTAGTGACATACAAAGAAATTTAATTGAGTAATTTAACTGCAACTGATGAAGGTAGTGCAGATATATATACAAAAAGGATCTTTCAATTGTAATAGAAATAATGCTTTTTCTTCCCGATGATCAACATCTAAAAGATGCCTCCACTGCCTTGCATGGACACCCATATGGATCCAGGTAGTGGTTGCTCTGTGGAAGATGTCAGTGCCTTTTAACCACACATTTCTGTCCTGCCATAGGGCAGACTGGCTGCACTGTCCCCTGACACATTAAGGGCACTGACGACAGTAACTCTATGGCTGTGATTGCTCCACTCACATAAAGGCGAGTCAGAAAGGAAGAAAATGACAGTGCTATAAAAGTAAACATAGCTTATATATGTTGAATCCATCAATAGTAGGAGAGAATTTCTGCTACAGTCCCTTCTCTACTGAAGTGAATTTGAAAGCTTCTATCATCTCCCAGAGGAGACCCTGGCAGAGCAGTATACTGATTTGGTTTATATTCACATTTTCCTCCCAGGAATCTGTCCTCCAAAAAGTTTGTTAGCCAAGGCAATTTAACCTGGAACCACGTTAAATTGCCTTGGCAACCAGTGATTTCTGCTGCCCTTGTTCAAAATCTGATGAAAACCAAAGAACAACTCAGCCTGTTTTCTTTTTTGGTCACCACTGGCCACCATTGCACTGGAAGCAGAGGTAACTCCTTTGGCAAACTCTAGGAAGGTCCTTGTTAACTCTCTGTTACTTGTCTGTAGTTCACCTAGCTCTTTGACCACTGTGGTCCTGAACTACTCTGTGCAGCCCTTCCAATTCTGAAGGCTTTGCACCAGCTGTGAGGGTCTGGCCAGTCGGGCTGCTAAGGAATGTCCAACCCGGTGGCCCTCTAGTCAGTGATGGTGTGCCCAAATGAAGAGGCTGAGGTAACCAGGCACTTTTTGCATCAATCACCAAGTGCAACAGGGAGAGGTTGGGGTGGTGAGGGAGGAAGCAGAAATATCCCTTTCACATCTGTGAGACACCAGCTGCCTCCAGCACCTCACGTGGATGTACTCTGAACGCACTGCTTTCTTGAGACCAGCATTTGAATCTAAGCCCACATAAGCCTTTTTTGCTGTGATACTATCTTTCACAACGTTATAAACTTTTTAGTGGA
Source organism: Pycnonotus jocosus (assembly GCA_013400435.1). Classification (NCBI taxonomy): domain Eukaryota; kingdom Metazoa; phylum Chordata; class Aves; order Passeriformes; family Pycnonotidae; genus Pycnonotus; species Pycnonotus jocosus. Next base: position 11,238 of record VWYP01019618.1, read on the forward strand.
AGAATATGCCACGTATAAACTCCCTCAGTATGATTTTTGCCCAAGTAATGGGCAAGGGAAAAAGCTAGCTCTGTTATGAGGCAATTTGACTTAATTATGGAGTAATTTATGTTTAACAATTGACTGTATATTTTGCTCTTGCTTTTTTTAGGTCAGCTGCTCTTGGCTCTTAATTACATTTATCTGAAGCTTTGCAAATCACTCCCTTTCCTTGTGTTTCAGGGAAAGGTTATTTTCTAAAAACAGGCATTCAAAGAAAATAGGGAACAGAGACAGAGGATGTTTGAGTCCAAACACAATTAAGAACTGTCTAACAAAAAGCTCATTGGGGGATGCCATAAACTAAAAAGCAGTAAAATGAGCAGAGGACAAGATGAACATCTATGTTTGGATTATCTTAGGTGCACAGAGCAATATTCTTAATAGTGGGGCCTTGCTAGAAGGACTGGGCCTTGAAATAGCTGGAAGATCCCTTCCCATGATATGTGGCTCCTTGCAGCTCTGCAATGCCAAAGCCATTGTGCCACCATTCCTCATCCTTCCAGGTGTTTCTTTAAAGCCAATTTCTGAACTAATCCACAAAGTCATGTGCGCCAAAACAAGCCTCAATCTCTGGCTGAAAACTCAGTTCTTGTAGCTAGGGAGAAAATAGCTTAAGATCTGAAAATTTCCACAAACATTTTTTCTTATCACTCTCTTCTGCTGTCTCAGCTGAAGTGGTAATAAGGCCAGAGAGCTCTGGAAGCCAAGCGAGGGGGATTCTAATTAAGAAAAGCACACAAGGATGAGGTTTCTTCATCTTTTTCCTTGTTATGGATAGTCAGAAACATAAACCCTCCCAGCACAGTTTAACCTTCTCTTAAGTTCTGTAGAATCCTATGGCTGCCTGGGACTAATTATCTGACATTGGCTTGTGCCACATAGGACATGACTGGGTGTGTCACATTGTACCCAGCATGTCCTTGCTGCAGGGAGATGTGAGATGAGGGACCAGGCATTGGATTTCCTCAAGCACAGGCTCAGGCTTGAACTGTGTGTGCAGTACAGATCTAACCAGTAACCTGGGATGTCGTAGGGGCCAACAGCCACAAAAGCTGGGGTAGGAAACCCCTGCCATGTGAATGCATGTTATTACCATGATGGGAAGAGCTGAAGAAGAGGGGAGAGAAAAGCCACACTCAGCTGTGGTCTTGCACACCCCTGAATACCACGAGTCACTGGCAGGACTGGGTGGGACTGGACTGAGTCACGCCTGGTCAGGATGCTTCAAACCTCACCACCCAAGGAAACACAGTACCAGGTGTTAGTGTTAGTAACCAGTGCTCCCAGGATGAGTATAAATGGAAATTCTTGGGAGAACATCAATTCAAGGAAATGCTTCCAGCTCAAGAGAAAAAAGTTGGATGGCTTTGCTTCACATTGCCAAGGAGCCAAGTCCACAGGAAGGACACATTTATGAATTGCTCAGGATAATATCAGGCTTGCTCCTCCACCACTGCAGATAACTGCAGACCAAGACAACACTTTAAAAAACGACCACAAATCCTCTCCAGTACAAAAGTGATAATTTGCAGGCTTTGCATGACCTCATATGAAGCTGAGCTGACTAATGTGCATTAGCTTGGCTCTAGGGGAGTTGACAAGCACGGCTGACACAGTTATAACTCAGCCTGCCAAATGGAATGAAGAAAAACGAAGATTTAAAACTTTAATTAAAAATCTTGAGGCACGTAAAATGCTGGAGAGAGCGGTAACTCCTTTGCAGAGTTGTCAGATGGATATTTCTTTTGGTGGGGAACAGAGGTGCTGCAGCAGGAAGGAGGGTGGAGATATACTCAGATTTATCTGCAAATGCGTACCATATATTCTAAGATATTGAAGAATGGTTTTTATTAACTGCTCTTGTGAAAGGAAAGATAGTGAAGGAATCTCAAGGCACTACCATTACACAACTGTCTGATCCATGATGTTGATTCTGTTGCACAACCCTGCATAAATCTGAAATAAACAAAACCAACATGAAATGCAAAAGTCTCCTGGTTGTTCTTTTCTGGTATAAAAGACTTTAGCCTGGGCAAAAGACAAGAACAAAGAGAAAACCAGACTTCTCAGATGAATGGGCTTGCATGTCATCTGTTCTATTAAAATGATACTAAATTATGGTGACATGAATGTTTTATGAAGTATTAACAAAATAATTCCTGGAAAACCTGAAGGGACACCTTGAACGTCCATTTTCAAGAATAAAGTATCCCCAAATAAAAGCTGCCTTATGTATTTATTATGCCTTTAAAAAGTCTCCTATATAGCCCTCTAAACCATGCAGTATTACCACTGAGTCTTCCCTGCCCTTTTTGCCCTTTTATGAAAGATGAAGCCACTGTGCTTAGATGCCAACCACAAGGAAGGTGTCGGTAGTTTAGATACATATGCTGAGTTGACCTGAAGGCCTGGGGTTTATTTTACTAGGCTAAATAGTTAATTTTGATCTCTGATGCTGCATGTGAGTTGAGACAGGCTTTTACTGCAGCTGCAGAGCAGACAGTGGTAAGTGCAGTGGCACCTTCAAAGGCGCAGAGCCACAGCTGAGAGCGCTGAGAGCACAGCAAGGGCCAACCTCAACTAAAAGCTCCTTGCTTCCTCAGCTCTGTAGGGCACCACAAACACTGTTATTGTTCATAAACCTGGAATTAACTCATTTGACCATTCTTCTGAATATTCCTACTTTGCTTCTCCTCATAATTTTCCTATCAAGAGCCCTTTTCAAGTAATAATGCACAAAAGGCACCCTTCAAGCGTTGCCTTAATCTAGAAGTCTAGTGGCACTACTCAGGCAAACAAAGGGGTTTTGTCTCCCAAAATTATACTTTTTGGTTGAGTTTTGCATACTTCTCTGAGGCGCTTCACATGTTTAACCTCTATTTATTAACTTATGATTGCATTTCCCTGGGAGCTTCACAAGTGCATAGCATTCCCCTAGAGATGAAGTCACTGTGTTTCAAAGAGATGAAGACTCAAATTTTTGAAAAGCACAAAAAACTTTGCACAGTTTGTTTTTTCTTGGCTAAAAGAAAGCTCAAGCACCAGTCTCAATACATTGAATCTGTATCAGTTGTGAATTCCAGGTGCTGCTGAAAGTCAGGTCCCAGAGACTAATAAAGTTGTAATAGAGAACTGATTCATTAGAGTCACGTTTTAAAGGCAAAACATCTTACTGAAGGTGTCCAGCAACTGATTAAGCATGACAAAGAGTGAAGGTTATCCTAGCACTTTTTAGGTTTCCTGTGATGTTCCAGACCATGTCAGCCTTTTTCCTAAGTAATGATCTAATCAGAATGACCGGTCATCACTGTCCTGCTCTGATATTTCCCGTTACTCTGTCACATGATAAAATAGCACAAGCAGTTCTTTGTTTACAAAGCAATATTGCTGAGGCAATTACATGTGAAATAAGTCTCCTAGTACTGCTATTATACACATTTTCTGTAGTTTAGAGCAGACATTTCTGAAGACATTTTCTGTCCTGCATAGAGAACGGAACTGCATTCAAGCCTCTCTTCATGCTACAAGTCCCTCTGTATTTTTGTGGCATTACAACTAATCAGGCAGCCTCCTTGGTGTTGTCCTAATTGGGAACATTTTGTGTAATATATGTGTTGATAACCAAGCAGTTCCCCCATCCTGCCCTTCCCACCCCTGTGCTCTCTCATGCTGGCTGAAGAAGCTCCATGTGTGATGGCTCGAATCACTTGATAAACTTGCAATGCCAAGAGACATCAAAGATGTTCATCTCCATTCATCATCAGCCGGTCCTAACTAGTATCTTGAGCCAGGTTAGAAAACAGCCAAGATAAATCTATATAGTGACATATTCATCATTTGCACTCATAACTTCCATGTATTTTACAGGAGGAATTTGTTTAAGGTATGTTCTTATCTAAGAGAATTCGCAAAGCCTTAAGAGATGACATATTATATGTTTTTATAAGCTCCCTGATTCTATATGAACATTTGAGATATGGTAAACAGTGAATTTATTCAGATTTGTAGCTCTGCATAAAGCTGTCTGGTTCTTGGACAGCCCTTTTGATTTACCATCCCATGGTGAAATTGCTGCAGGAATTTGGATAAGGTCCAATTCTATTTGTTTAAAGTCCTGATCATGTGGCTTTGGCATTCCTAACATATCCAGCAATCATTTGCTTTTAATTACCATTCATTTCAACCACATAAGTAATGAATGTGGCTACCACATCCAGCTTACAGGCTGTGTAAACTCTTGGGCTGGGTGGAACTTTCTTCTATATAGAGGCTTAACTATAAATTTAACTCAAAATGTGAATCCTCTTAACTTATTTTAGGCAGGCCTTTATGAGTCTAAAATATAAATAAATAAAAAGGAAATGAAAAAAGCCTTAAATGAAAGATTCCACACAATACACCTGATTCACTTCAGAAGCAATTTCCTGGCCTCCCCAACCTCTTGGTATGACTGTGGAAACCTTAAAAAAACAAGTTGATTTAGCGTTTCTATTTATTCATGGTGTCCAGTTTCCAGAGGAGTCTGTGACTTGTAGTTTTAAACTCAATTTAGCATTTAAACTCATTTTCAGCTGGGTCCCAGTGGAGCAACAATTAGAAAAGGAAAAGAGTTCAAAAAGAAAGGGTTATAACCTTTCAACGGTATGTTTGCCTGGACTTCAAGGAAAAAAAAAAAAAAAGAAAGAAAGCACTTCTGTTACTGTTCTTCTTACATTTGGCAAACAGTAGGTCAGAGCGCCTGTTGAGAACCTGTTGGTACAGGGATCTTCATGCTTAGGTACAAACCAACAAACCCATATCCTGGAATCTTTCACAGCAGTTGAAGCAAAGGCACGTTTTTTATAGTATTGTCATTTATATCATGCTGAAAGCCTAGTATCAGCAGGCCCAGCTTCTCTTAGCTAACTTGTCTGAAGAAACATACCTCTCTTATGTAAAATTTGGTCCCTTAAATTTGAACATTGTATTCTAGAGCCACTGTATTTTAGAGAAAAAGGGATGCTATAGTAGCAGAACAGACAGGCAGGAAAATCATTACCTAAAATTACAGCAGTCTTGGACAACAATCCTAATTTTCCAAAGCTGGCTGAAAGCACATCTGACTGCTCTGACTGTAATGAAATTACTACAAGGTGGAAGTGTAGGTATTTACTATCTTATACATCAGCCCAGAATAAGACACCTAGATTAGACCAGAAAAAATACTCAGCTACAGTGATTTAAACCAAGATTTTGTCTCTGTTTCAAATGGTTGGAAAAAGATCTACAATATTTTCTAGAACAGATACAATATAGCTGGTTCTGATAATTTCTATCTACAGACACCTGCAAGGAAGAGATACAGCAAAGAACCCTCATTCTCAAATCAGTAAAGTGAAAGTTGATGTGGTTGTTTGAATCAGTTAAAATTTTGCAGAGGATTGTGCTGTGGTACATCTGCTGTTGCTGAAACTCTCTATTTTGGAAAGTAAGTTTAAAAAGAAAACTCAAATTTGTCCTTGGTCACTTGAAGACGGCATAAGAATGACAGAAATTACCACAGTTTTCATACAGCAAAACAGTCGACTGTGGATTAAAATGATCCCTACGCCAGGCTACAAAGCAATTAAAGGCAGATCACATAAGGACCTGACCTACTAAAATATTTTGTTCACAAGAGACAGAAACAACCCAGGGCAGATGGTTTTGAATGGAAGGGAAGGCCAGAGCTTTTTCATCAAAACTCTCCCTTCTCCTGTTGTGTTTCCTGCTATTGCTGATAAACTGTAACTGATTTTTGAACCATTTGTGATGAGATGATTAAAAATGGTGGTAAACCATTAGCTGGAAGTGATGCTGTGGCAATGCCCAGCTGGAGCACACCCACGGCAGCAGCACCTGGCAATCCTGGTTCCAATTGCTGCCTGCCTTTGAAATGTCACCAGAAAAGATCTATGACAGCATTCCTGCTACAGGCCATCAGTGTCTGTGCTTCCTGTTTGAGTTTTATTTAGCTTACTATGGGTTGATCAGTTCCTGATGAAGCTGAGGGCACTTTGAGGCCCCTTTGAACACTGAATTATCAAATGGAATTAGAGCCCCATTAAAAATTCACCTGTTTCTCATTTCATTAATGTGCGTGCCTACGTCTGGACCTGTGCAGTCTCTCTCTTTTTTTTTTTTNGTCCCTTCCATGTGTTTACCTTCCAATTTCCTTGTCTCCTCTTCAGGTTATGGATCACCCAACTTCCATATGCTGATATTCATATTTGATTTCCTCTCTCCCTGCCATCCCCCCAGCTATAAAAGTATCCACTGATGCCTGTTCTTCTGCTATCCCAGTTCTATATGAAACCTTCCTCTCAGCTGCTAGCCTACAGCCATGGTCCCAGCCAACCACTCCCACTTCTGCCTACAAGTCTCTGATTTCATCTTCAGAGTGGCCTTTATTGAGTTTACTTCACAAGATTACTTTTTTTTTTGCATATTTGCAGTAACTTCTGTTATCTTCTGTTAACTAAGGCTGTAATCAACCCCCTCTATTAGAAGCATACCTGCATTTTAGGTTACACCAGTGCACTTACTCAGAGGAACTGAGTGATCTGGGCTTTGTCACCAGGATCTTAAAAAGAGGATATATGCAAACCCCCCAAACACATACCTTGGCATTTTGAAGAGGAGGTTGGTAACTAGAGGGCCGATAGTACCTCCTCTGAGTAGCATCAGTGTGAATGTCTCCAAGGAACAGCTCCTCCACAAGATGGTCTAAATTGTGGTGCAGGTACTGCTTCTCCACACGGATCAGCTGCAGTTCGTGCATGGCAAAATTCAGAGCTTTGGTGCATTCACAGCCATTCTCTTCTCTCAGCAAATCATAGCTCACATCCTGCTCCCAGGGACTATCTTCTGGGATAAATCCAGGACACGTCTGATTCACCAGCTCACTCAATTTTTTGGCCACTGCTTCATTGTGGCATATGATCTGTATGCTGCGGAGCTGGTAGTCGGCCTCGGTGCCCCCCCGGATGATCCAGGATGCCTGCCGGAGGCGTATTTTGCCACGTATGACCAAGGTGTAGATGGGGTTCGTGCAGCGATTGCCACCGTAATAGAACTGATAGGCCTTGAAGGTGTTGTTGTGGTAGAATCTGTAAGATCTCGTGATGAACTCTGGGCCTGCTCTAACCTCGCAGCTGTGGGAGGAAAGAAAGCGTGGAAACAAAATTTTAGCAAATTGTATGTATACTAAAATCATGTAATACTACATGATTCAGCAAATCATTTATACTACAGGCAACAAGACCCACATGGGTCCACAGAGACACCTGGATGCTAATAGCCCTTCAGCAGAAATGGGAGTAAATGAGAACAAGGCATCTGTGGCCTGCTGATTATCCAACAATTCCCTCTGCTGCTATTAGTACACTGCTTCATGGTGATCATATCTAAAGGCTTTATCTTGTAGGCTTAAATGCTTTGAATCATGTTTTGCTTTCGCCTTTTGTCTAGGGACCACCATGTGACTCAATTTTCATTGAAAATAGTAGCAGCTTATTAAACATCTATTGCTCTCTTTTGCATGGTAGATTTAGCAGAATGACTGATAACATCAGAAAGTGAAATGCTATATGTCCAGGGAACAGCACAAAGAACTGACTTATAAGCTGCTCTAGAAGCTTCTCTGTGTAACTCCATGGTCTCTGGTCTGCTGTGGATATGCAGGATTATGTCCTGAGCTTTTCCACTCAAACATTCAAAAGGGGTGGCAGTTAATGCAAACTTCTGACTGTTAATGCAAAACTTTTACTTGGCTTGAATTTGGACTGGGCAATATTCAGGTCTTGTGGGTTCTTTCTTTCCAAGGCCATCCATTTTTTCTTTTTCTAATAGTGTAAATGGCAGTTAAATTCCACTTCCTGTAGGAAGGCCTTCTGTGCCTTCAAACTTGTTCTCCTTGTCACCTCTACACTGCTTAATACAAACAGAACTCTAGAATTGTTAAGGTTGGAAAAGACCTCTAAGACCATTGAGTCCAGCCATTAACCCAGCACCACAATGTTCACCGCTAAGCCACATCCCAAGTGCCACATCCATGTGTCTTTTGAACACTTCCAGAGATGGTAACTCCACGACTTCCCCAAGCAGCCTATTCCAATGCCTGACCACTCTTACAGTGAAGAAATTTTTCTTAATATCTAATCTAAACCTCTCCTGGTGTAACTTGAGACCATTTCCTCTCACCCTGAAATACACTCCTTTCTGTTAAAAAACTCCCAGTCTTTCCTACTACAAGTCACTTCCAATGAGCATGCGAATATTGCCTGCTGAGACACAGAAAGCAAAACACTCTCTGAAATACAAGTCATCAGGTCTAAAGAGTAACAGGACTAGTGAAACACAGCTTCTTAATTTCTTTTGCTGGCAAAACCTGTGCTAGACACATGCTCTGAAAACAAGGACCCATTCAATGGATCTAACACATGGAGACAAATACAGTACAATGTTATGTTTGAATGAGCATCCATTTTGGCAGCTTGGTAGGCTCCTTCCTATTTAGAGAGATTTAAAGATATTTCACAGCATGCTGTTTAAAATCCAGACAATAAATTAATTCATCAAGACAGCTTTATGGCACACTATTTTAATGTACATAATGCTGCTCCTTCACCTTTTATGCATAAACAGATAGAGAGCATCTGGAATTTAGAACATCACCATATTAAAGAAAATATTTCTGCTGTTGTAAGTGGGAATATTTTTTCTTCCCTCTCTGCTTTTTTAATCATTTTCTCTTGCCCAATCCTAGTGTCTTGTTTTATCTTTCCTTACCCAGTAGAGACCCAGTGGCCCTCAATATTGGGAGGCATCTGTACAGTGATCCGGGCTCCATTGTGAAGGTGTTTCAGCATATGATGGCATTGTGACTCCTTGAAAGCCCTCCAGGCACTCTTCTCCAAAGACCGAGGGTGGGACCTGCTGTCCGGGTGAAGAAGAGCAGAACCTTCTCCCAGCCCTGTGACAGAAAGGGTAAATTGTATCATGAGACCTTGCTGAGTAGGGCTTCAACCTGATAAATGATATTGTGACCATCTTGTGTTGAATGACACTTGTTCATGTCGTTATGTGTCTGGGCAAATACTGTTTACATTTGTTTTCTCATCTGAAAAGAAAAATAAAATTATGGGAAGCTCTTCCTTTCTGTCACACCACCAATAATCCACTACATAAATTTATGAAATAAACTGGGGAAAAAGCTCGAACCGAAGTGTTGTGTTTCCCACACCCAGGAGATGTGGCTCTGAAACTGAACTTTATAGACACCTCTGTAATCTCTGGTCAGGACAATCAAAAACCTAGACTTTCAAACTTTCAGAAAGCTGCATCCAGATCCAGACACAAACTTTGTGGTTTCAGCCTGCCTCTAATTTGAATGCTTCTATAATAAACTTGCAAATAAAGACTACTCTTTAAGGTCAAGGGAAAACAGATATTAAAAGCAAAGCCTCTGCACACAGGAAGCCTCTGTGATGACTGAGGTGGTCAATTAAAGGCAGATCCTTCTATTTTTATTTTAAAGGGGAAAAGGAATTTCAAAAGCTAACTTTATCTCCAGCACACAGTAATTTTGGTTTCTCACAATGTATACACACAAAATGCACCAGCATGCTCTCTACACAATATTAATTGAACAAAATGAATACATAGCTTCAGAAGGAATGTGCCTTTACTCTTTTAGACACAGCCTGCTCCTAGATATGTTGGAAAACACGGATCAAAAGAAAACGCCACATCTAGGGGTTAAAAGGTGACAAACACGAACCTCACATAACGTGTTGGAAACTGTATTACATTGCCAGAAGGAATTTGAGCACCAGAGGGCTACAAAATGGATAAGAGGTGGGGTGAAAGGACTGCTTGAGTGCCTGGGAAGTTGGGGCAGCCATCTCAGGAAAGGGATGTCTCACTATAACATGCTTCCAGGGGCAGGCTCTGGGATTTACCCCCATATTTCCTGTTGCCTTGTCAGCTGACCTGGATAAGAAATGGGGCTGTTGGGGATCACCAGTGAGAGCCACCCAGCACAGGATCTTAAGCTTTATGCCCCAGGCCCCATCTGACATTTAGGTACATGCCTGGTGTTAGGTAGACACTTTCTTAAGCCTTTTCCATATCCTACTAAAAAAAAAACCAACAAAAAAAAAATTAAAACCTTAAAACATTATCTTGGCTAGGTCTTGGCTAGGTCTTAGATCGTCTGGAAGAATCTTGGGTAACACCTGGGAAAATGGCATTGCCAAAATGATAAATACATGTCAACCATTTAGAAACAGCCATTCCTCAGCTAAACAGAAGCAAAGACTTGTCCAGGAGACAGGGTAAAAATGATCAGAAAGAATACAATAAATACCTTAACTTAAACAGTGCTCACCATTGAACAATGGCAGGATTTAATGAGATTAATGAATACAACCTCACAAAATCTTTTCTGGAAAATCTGATAGCTTTGCTATGTTGCAGGTTACAAACAATTCTTCAATGAGAATGAGAATTTATGGCCTTGCTTTCTATAGGGTAATAAATACCAGGGATCCTTTGATATTTGAGCATGCTGCCTGAGATGCCCTTACAGAAGCCTGATTTTCAGGGGTTCAGTATTTCTCCCTTTCTGGGAGTCCGAAAGTTCTCAGGTATTTCTACACTGCTGAGCAGTCACTCAGGCTAGCACCAAACAACTCCCATTCTACAGCCAGAAATGGTGCAGCTATGACAGGATGATGCTCTGCTTGAACTGCATACATCTTTGGAGAGGCAGGATTGATTAGGTGGGATCTGTGCTTCATGTCCATGCAAGGTACATGGCAGAGGTTGTAGCCACCAGTGCTAACTTTCAACACGGTGTCTCCTGCAGACAAATTATCTCACACTGGAAAAAGATTTTGAAAATTCGCATTTCCTTTTGAAGTTGTTAAACATTTGAAATCTGCCATCACAAGGAGGTTTCGAAATTGTTCAACTGGCTATTTCCAAGGCATATTTATTGTACCATTTGCTTTTATGCAGTTGTATTTTGCCTAGTTCATGTCATATGTCTCATGAATACAGATGCATTTAGAAATGATTTATTCATTCAGACATACTTGGGGATTTAATTTCTTCAAGCAAAAATCCTTTTGTGGGAGAACACCATCTTGTACGTGCACATATCAAAGAAGAAAGAGCAGTAACCACATCAGACATTCCCAATTATTCCCTGAAGGAAATAATGAAAAGAAGCGAGTTTTTGAAAAGGAGTCAAACTTTATGTGGTATTATACAATGTCTTTTCTTTGATACAGCTCAAAAGCAACTGTGTCTCAGCTCTCCATGTCACCTGAAGGTGTCCTGTCTGCAACTTGCGAATGATAAACTGCAACAAGGAAATGGAAGGGAGATTTGCATCAACAGCCCTAGAGGAAAGAGGGTATTTGTTTGGGACTCTAGCCATCCAACAGTGACAAATGAAGGCAAGAGCAAATTCAGGTAATCAAAAGAGGCATAAGAACATAATGAAGGCTGCAGAGACACAGAGAGATGTAGAAAACACACACAGAGAATGGTCTGGGTTGGAAGAGACCTTAAAAATTATCCAGTTCCACTTCCCCCTGACCATGGGCAGGGACACCTTCCACAGGACCAGACTGGTCAAGCCCCCATTCAACCTGGACTTGAACACTTCCAGGGATGAGGCATCCACAACTTTCCTAGACAACTTCCTCCACTGCCTCATCACCCTCACAGTAAAGACCTTCTTCCTAAAGAAAGAAAGGTTAGATCTAATCTAAACCTGCCCTCTTTCAGTTTAAAGCTGTTCCCCTTGCCCTATTACTACATGCCTATATGCCTTAGCAAAAACTGCCAGTCCAGCTCTCTTGCTGGATCTCTTTAGATACTGGAAGGTGCTCAAAGGTCTCCCCAGAACCTTCTCTTCTCCAGGCTGAACAACCCCAGCTCTATCAGCCTGTTGCCATAGGAGAGGTGCTCCAGCCCTCTGAGCATCTTCACGGCTTCCTTTGGACTTGCTCCAGCATATCCACGCGCTTCTTAACGCTGGGGACCCCAGAACTGGACACAGTACTTGAAGTGGGATCTCACCAGAGCAGAGCAGAGGGACAGAATCCCCTGCCCTGCCCTGCTGCCCACTCTACTTTGGATGCAGCCTGGGATGTTTGGCTTTCTGGGCTCTGAGCACACATTGCTGGGTCATGCTGAGCTTCTCATCAACCAACACCTCCAAGCCTCTCTCCTTGGGGCTGCTCTCAATAATGCTAAACAACATCACAGGACCAGAATATCAGAATATGAAATACACTATAAAATTAAGAGACAGCAATGGGACCTTTACCTATGTTGGCCCTGCTGGAGCAAGGAAACACTTAATTTAGTGCAAACCTCTTCCTTACAAATAACTAATTTCAACACTTTTGTAGTTACTGACATATGCCTGTAGATACAACTGCCATGCAAAGGAGATGTAACTTCCTCTTGTATCATCTGCAGGTCAAACACTGAGACCAGTGATATGCTTCCCACACAGAGCAGTCAATCAAACATCATGTTTCTGTTTTTCCTCACAGCAGGTGCTCAGAGGCAGTGCAGTGCTTCCCTGCTCCACCCTTGGCAGTGCACATGAGGTGTTCTGCAAAACTGAGGAACTGCAGGGATGATGTCACTTATTTTAAAAGATCCATTTGGCCATTTTCAATGAGACATTGCTGGAAAGGCTCAAGGTTAAAACATGCATTCACAAACTGGGAAAAGAACTTCACCACTCTTTAGAAGCCCACTTTGGAGAGTAGATGCAGTTGCAACATAGCTGGAGCCATTACTTTCATTCAGAGAGATCCAAGTCTGCTATTCTCTACAGCACTGACAGATGGTAGGTTTCAGTATCTCCATGACTGAGTATTGCAGACTCAATTGAGAATATTTCAGACTCTCTCTGACTGACTGAATTTTGGTGTGATATGAAGGAATATTACCCACTTGTTAAAAAACATAAAACCAAAATTCACCCACTATATTACTACTCAAAAGTGTGACAGACTTCAAACAAAAATAAATCTTTGCATGAGACCAGTAACAATAATTTTGTGAAGCCTCTGGTTGGCTCTCGCTTTAGCTACACCACAACTGGAGATCGTTATGATTGTATCCCCCACGCCACAGCATTTGTTTTCACACAGGAGCAAGTCCAAAAGGAAAATTCCAGAATCCACCTGAAATACCAGGTAGCAAAACAAAAGCATTTTATCATGAACTGATGTCCAACTTCCCTTTCACAATCAAGCCCTAGCAGTGACACAGCTTTAGCATGAAACTAATTGAATATAGCATAAGAGGTGCTACAGCTCACTGGGGATCCCTGCCCAGACCATCAGAGATCTTTGAGGGCCTGTGATCCCAAATCACACTTTCCAGGGGCAGGATCCAACACCCATCTGAATGGGAAAGCGCAGGCCTGTACAGCTGCCACGCCAGTATAACGTGGATAGGAGCATGCACCACACCAGACAGAGGGCTTCAGGCTCCCATGTTCACCTATAAACCTGTATCTGATGTGGGAACAACCATTCAAGATAAAAATAATTGTTAAGGGAAGATAGGTTACTTTCAAGTTCTTCAAAGATTTCTGCACATAGCTGCGAGTAAAATACAAATCTTAAAAGGGCAATCTGTTGGCAGCCCGTCATGCAAACGTGTTTCAAAAATGGTTATGACAAAGCTCTCTGCCAACATTTCTGCAAAAAACTGCAAGCTGCTCGAATGAATGTTTTGGTTTTCTGAAAAATTGCATGCAAATGTTGTACAACTGCACCAAAGATAATAAGCAGAGTAGTGCTTGAACACAGATAGTTTTAATTTAATTTGTGCCTCAACACCCAGGCCAAATTCTGTTCACAGCTATGCCAGACTGCTAAAGTATAAGGCAAATAATCTTAAACTGTTTAGATTTTATCAGTTTAATGAATGTCTCCAGCAGAATCTAAACCACGGCTTCAAACATGTCCAAGTGTAGCGCTTCAAACCAGTCTCAAAGCTACCAGGTGTTCAGCAGGTTCATCCTTTGCTAGATGGGGGAAAAGATGTTACCTCAAAGTAAGATTTAAACCTGGATTTAGACTAGGATTGCTCAGCAGGAACCACTTAACTTTTTATTTTTTTTTAATTTCTAGTGATGTAAATACAGAAGAACAAAATTTTATTATGAAGTAAAACAACCTTGAGTGATAGCGTAAGTTCAAAATAAGCAATGGCTTCATCTCCGACAGAAACATTTTAACACTCATGCTTTACTCCTGCAGCAATCTCTTTTCAAGTTAGAACTTGTTTGAAATTGGAAAAACCTTACAACAGATAAAAGAATAATTGGCTGGATTAACTTTATAGCTCTCCTTATCTGGGCAGTTGCCCTGCACAATTAAATAAATAGACATTTGGATTATGCTCTTTCTTGATGTGGGATAGTGTCAGATAATGCCTATGACAGGCTTTTAGCTCCAGTGCAAGCTTACATAATTGCCATGGAGAATATAATGTCCTGTTACCAAGCCACGAGCTGTGTTTACCAGTGTTTTCTCTGCACTTGAAACTTCAAAGAGTCCTTGCAAGACTGGGGCCCAAATTAGCTACTACACACAAAAGGGTTGAGAAAGGAAAGCCGGGTTTTATGGCCAGGGAAGCAGACAGGACAATGACTTCCTTTCACATCTATCTGTTGCCTCTCTTGTGCACACAGAGTTTCCAAGTGCAGCTTTCGAAGAGAGGCAAAATGAATGCTTCAGTGCGTGGAAAATCCTGAGGAGGGATCCAAAGCATGTTTACAAAGGACAGAAAAAAAGTAACCCCCTCAAAGCTGTCGGGCCCAGCATGGAGGTCCCCTGTTACCCTACAGTTTGGTCCTTACTCCATGCTCTCTCTTCCAAGAGGTCAGAGAACCAAGTGCCAAGCAGCTACACAGCCCATAATCTCTGTTTAGCTGAAGTTCTTAACTGGGATGGCTGCTGCTACCTGTGCAAGGTGAAATGGCACTGCCCAGAGTGAGGGTTTCTTTATGAAACCCTGAAGGGTTAAAGCCCTTCAGGGCAGTGGGACCTCTGCCGCTGACAGGAATGGGTGCAGCGCTGGGATGTCAGTGTGGTACAATATTAGTGGTAGTTTGGTCTTGCCCTCTTGGCAAGAAACATCTGCTCTCTGTCAGAGACATCTGCTCCATCCCATACCCACACCTTGGCACTGGGGTTTATTCATGCAGAACTGCTCCCAGCTCCCCTGGGACTTGTGTCTGGGTGAAGACAGCGCTAAGCAAACTCATTACATATAATTCTACCCTCTATCAGCCCTAAATAATCACCTCACTAATGAAATACTACCCTTGCCTTAAATAGCCAAAGGTATTTGCCTCCAGTGTGGTTGAGGCTACTTCTGGGCCCCATTGTGTGCCAGCCTACTTTTTACAGACACCCTACAGAGCACAGAAAAATTACCCTTTCCGTCGATGACATCAACCTCTTACCACTGTGTTAGCTCACAGTCAATTTACACAAATGAGTGAAATGGAATTTACTCTGACAAAATTGTGAATAAAATTTAGTTCATCTTCTAACTCTCCCTGAAAATTTTCCAAGTCTTACACTAAGCACTGTGTCCTCCCATCTTTTTACTGTCTTCCAGATTTTGAAATGCATTATTTAACTGAGGAAACAGATCACATATGGCTCTAGCACAGAGCACAATATATGTTCATTTTATGGCTATGGGTATTTATATCTCCTGATGCATTTACATATTATTTTCCTGAAAAAGTTTTGAAATAAAACACTACTATGTAACTAATTTAAGCAACATTGCCAGAGAACTTTTAAAAGCATAAACAGTTTTGCTCTGAAAAGCCTATCAGTCTTGTTTTCACCACCTTTATTAGTACCATTTCCATGATGCTATCGACTAATTGTTTTAAAGTTTCTAACTCATTACTCTAACAGTAGCACAATCAGAAATACACTAAAGGGTTTTTTAAAAAAATCTGTATTTATAAAAATAAAAAAGATTATGTTTACAAAAGAAATTAGCCAAATTTGTTTTCAGTCCACTTGACTGTAGCTCTTATTATTCAGGTTTTTTGGAGTTGAATGATCTTAGTGTTTGACATCTGAAACTTCTGTGGCTTTTTGTCTAAGCAAAGAAAACAGTGATAATGGACAACTTCCAGCTGCAAATCTTTTTTCTTTTTTTTTCTTTTTTTTGTGACACTGTACATGTACAGGTTTTATTTTGATTAATGAAGACTAGTTTTTCTCAATTTCAACTCAGTGACGTTAAAGTAGGCATTTCTTAATGTAATGAAAGCAGAAGCTTTAGCCTTACAGGACATTTTAACTTGTGTCACAAAGCTTTAAGCCCTAAAAATCCTCAACCACCCACCCACACTCACTCACTATTAACCCTTAAATTGCCATATGCAATGGAAATCCAGAAAGAAAACACTGTATGCTGCAAAGAGGCTTAACACTGCAATCCCCTGGGATTGCTGGTTATTCTTACACATTAGTAATTCAGGATAGCCGCTGATCGAAGGATGCTTCTACTGACTTTATGGCATGGATGGAAAAGCTCCAGACCAAGTTAAAGCCAACAGGGTAAACACATTTCCATGGGCTACGTTTCAGGGCGTTATATGCTACTGATAGAATATTCAAGTTTGTAAGAGGGCAATAGTTTCCAAACTCTTGAAACTCTGATCCAAACTGTGAACTGCTACACTACCAAGATGTTCACCTTCATATACAAGGCAGTGAGTTGTATCTTTCTACAAGATCTTAGGTTTATGTTATTTGGTGAAATATAACTGCAGATGGAAGAAATGGATGACTTTCCTTCATCATCCTCTTTTGGCAGTTGCTGTTTTGATCTGATCACTGGCCCTGATTTGTTTCCTGCTCCAGTCAGCATTCATCTGTGCTCTGTAATTCCAAGCAGATGAGCCAGGGAATCCAACCCTGCAATTACACCTCCTCTCTTTACCCTCTAACTTCAAGTGTCCCATTTCAACTTTTACATCTCAAATCACAGAGTTTGAAGAACACCTCTGGCGTCCTGTCAGGTCTGGCTCAGCTAAACATGTTCTCCGGATCTCATAGCTGAGCTGTGAGAAGAGTATAAAACCCCCTCCTGGGGATCAGAGCCTCCTACTCTTCCTTTCTCTAAACAAAATACACCATCAGAAGCCCATGCTCTTTATTATTTATTAAATGCCATAGCGTGTGCTGAGCACTTGTACAAACACAGAGAGAGACAATCCCTGCTTCAGAAAATCAACCCCAGGAATAGCTTTGAAATCCTTAACCCTAGCTCACAGATCTTCCACTGAATCCATGTATGTCACTTGCATTTTAACAGTTAAAAAAATTTTCTCTTTTTATGACTAAGCTTGGGGTCTTAAGAAATTTAACTGATGGATGCTGGATGCTACAAAGGATTTCAGAACTAGGAACACTCTTCAAAATGATGCTGTAACCGAGTAGCTTGAGTCACACTTTCAGAAGGATATCATATCCAGATTTTTCAAATCTGGCTGCCAAATGTTAGCCATACCTAAGCAGCTCATTAAATGGCCTCCTTTTCAGAAGTTTCTCTTGAAGAACACTGGCTTTCTGGAAAGATGAGTTATCTGTTTAAGGGCCTAAAAACGAATTTACAGGCTGAACTTTCAAGTTTAAATATGCTGACCTTTCTCACTAAAATTCTGCCTGCTGTGCAGTTTCAGAGAGATGTCAGTCCAGGGTTAAACGGAGAGGCTGTCAAAGCAGGACTGTGTGTAATAACACCCAGAATTTTTGTGCTCTGCAGCAAAACAATTTTAGCTGGGCACAAGATCCGTTGCTGGCACACTTTGCTACCGAAGGCTTCCCAGATAACACCTCCACGGCAAAAAACTTTTCCCGATAAGAGGAGGAACGCGCGCCCCGCAGGGTGTCTCGGCCAAACGCGCCGGAGTTCGGCGGCGCCAGCTCTTGCCCGAGGTGAGTAAAGAAACTTTGTGTGAGGTGCCCGGACCAAGTGCTCCATCCAAGCAGTTCCAGGCTGCAACACAATCCGCCGACACACACTTGGGGCGCTTTCGGCGTGGTTTTACCCACGCCGGCGGCCGCCGCTCCCACGCGTGGTGAGCAGGGCAGCCGCTA
>VWYP01019618.1:29859-204420 GCA_013400435.1 Pycnonotus jocosus
GGCTCGGCCGCCGCTCGGTGCCCGAGGATGCCCGCGCCGCCGCTGCCGCGTCCCCGCTCGTCTCCGCGCAGCGAAGCGACGACTCCGCTTCATATTTCCCCTTCCAGCAGGAGGAGGAGGAGTGGTCGGGAGGTGGGGACTCCTCCCGGGGCGGGGAGGGGGCGGCCCCGCCGTTGGGGCCGGCGGCAGCGCCGGACAGCGCTCCCAGGGCGGGAGAAGGAGCGCTCGGGACCTGCCGGGCGGATCCGCAGGGGCAGGAGCGGGACAGAGCGGGCACCGCGCCGTGTGGCACCGCGCATCGCGGCGCTTTGCCATCGGGCGGCAGCTGGGGTGTGCGCTTGGCGGGCTGGGCATCCCGCGGCAGAGCGTGCCCGGCTGGTCCGTCCTCCCGCTGCTGCGGGCAGGGAGGTGCCGGCTGGGCTGCGGCTCCCGGGCAGAATCTCTCTTCCCTGGGAGTGCGAAGCGAGACTTCGCCGTCGCGACCGTAAGCTGAAGAGAAAGAAAGCTGGTGTGTGTCCTCTCTTCGAAAAGAAACCTCTGTGTGGTTATTGCTTTCCGTGTAAATCCGCATTTTATAATCTAAAAATCCGTGTCAAGGATGCCTTTGGTGCTGCACTCTCCCGCACTCGTTCCCCCGTGTCTGTTCTTGATTAGTTTTGCTTTTTTTCTCTAGTCTTAGGCCCTGATCATGCAAACACGCATGGACTTAAAGTATCTGTGAGTAACTCATGCCTGAGTTTGATCATGGGACTTTTCATTTCTGATGGCCTCTGGATAGGGACATCATATTTTCCAGTTTGTGTTTGGTCTTACGGGCTCAGCTATAGGGCCTCATGGCAAGGAATGTGTAACAAATTTGAGGAAATGTTGAGAAGATCAACAAAACTATGTTTTGAACAGCTTAACTGAGCTAAAGTGTTTACACACTGCATGCTTAAAAAGAAATACAAACAATGTTGATTCCTTCCAAGTCCCTTGGGAGGGAAGAATAAACTTAATCTTCCTCACTTATATAGGGAGGAAACTGAGACAGAAGCATGTAAATGGTGACTCAGAGTCAGCGCTCCGGTGCCTTGGATTCCCAGGGTTACGCTTGTGCCTTCACACAAATGTCTTTCCAGCCGGAAAGGATGGTTTCCGGAGCACTTGGTGGCGGTCAGTACAAGCCTGTAGTGATCAGATATCCCCTCAATGACCTGGATAGATATGGACAGAGAAAAGCAGCATCCTCCAGGAAACAGGTGTCTATGAACACGATCAAGTAACACTGGGTAAGGCTGTAAAAATGCCTTTACCCCATATTGGTTGCTCATAGTCTTCTTCTGTAGTTGCCGCAGAGGTGTTTGGCAGGTGAGCATGTGAAGGGAGGTGATTCACGCTGTAGATGCAGTTCATTAGGAAAATCCAGGTCAATCCAGAAAATTCATTTGTTGTGTATCCAGGTCAAAATTCTGATTTTGGCACTTGTAACAATCCTACAACAGCAGAGACACCCCATGTAGTTTATCTGCAGGTACAGTAAACAAGTCAGTACAGTGAGCAAGGAAAATGACAATATCCACTCAAAATACGCTACAAGCATCTGCATTTCTGAATCTTGAGGACCTGTGATGTACTTCGGATCTGTGTGTGCCAATTGCCTCTTCCAAGAGAAGTCCCTGTCAGGGTTATCAGTAACATAAGTTGGGAGTGCAAATGGGTGTTAGAAGGAGAAGGGAAAGGTGATGTATGCGGGAAAGCGGATTGCCCTTGTTGTTGGTTGACTAGATTACTAAGGAATCCTGCCTGTTGGAAGAAGCCAACCTGAGGAGTTTCGCATGTTTGGCATGCATGTAGGAAGTCTCCTAACATAATTTCTGCTATCTACCTGAATATAAAAGGCAGGGCAGTGTCACTGTGAGCAATAATGAAGGATTAGGAGTTTTGAATATAATTGTATAAAAGCAGCAAGATCCAAAAGGAGAGGCTTCTTATAGGCACAACCTGTTTTACCATCCCCAGATCGAGCAACTTAATAATTTGCAAAAAGATGAGGCTGAGAATCGCCTGCAAAAAATTATTTCTTACAAAAGGCAGTTATTCCAGAAGGTCATGGTTTCTCCCCTGGGAAGTGACAGCCCCCTATGGCAGCATCACAGACAGCTTTTCATAAGAGGAAAGGGCAATGCCTTTACTGCTCCACTGGACAACTTTGTAAATTAGGATCTGCTTGTGATTTACTATCAGTGCAGCTTCAGATGTGGTAATGAAATAAAATGAAATCAATACTCAGTGGGTTCAGATATGGGAAAACTTGCAAAACCAGCACAAACTACACTTTGTTTTTTCTTGTCTTTTTTTTCTTTTTTTTTTTTGTCATTTTAAGGCTATAGGTTTTGTCAGCCTGATGCATATTATTTTTCTTTAAGTATACCCAGTCCTACTTGTTTCATTGCCATGTCCCTCTTGAAAATGTGCTGTAATGGGAAGCAGCGACAAATAACAGCTCTCTGCACTTTGATCTAGGCAGCATGTCACATCAGTACTCATTAAAAATGGCATTAACCAATCCAACCATGACTTTCTGAACTGGAGTTCCTGGGGTGTATACCTAATTTAGGTATAATGTAATATAATTCACAAAGGCATATCTCATGCATATTCTCAAAAATACTGTAGAGGTCAAAGCGATTCAGAAAGGAAGTCATCAGCAGAAGTTTGCACAGAAAGGAGCTGCTTTGAAACAAAAAAACCAAACCCCAAACCTGATGAGAAATGTACTTTGTGGCTGAGGCCCTCTGCAAAAAGTATTAAAATAGGAGGAAAACTAACTTGTTGGACTTGTTGTGTGACACTTCAAAGATCTAGGCATATCAGCATAGCACTTGTCTGGGTAAAGCACCGACTGGTTGGCTGGCTGCCAATGCCAATCTGGTGGTGAAAGATACTTAAAAGAGGGAGAGGATGGGAAAGAATGGAAGCAGCGAGTGTGTGAGATACTTTATGCTATGGAGAAGAATGGGATGGGGCAGCACAGCTAGGATTTACTAATGGCTATATTATGTTTTTAAGAAGAAGGGACATAAAGATTTATTGGAAAGGACTGGAGTGACTAATTCGCAAAGAATCAAGCGTCTATCAGATTTCTGTGAATTGCTCATGGCAAATAATAAGTAGAGAGATGTTTTTCTACACATACAGCTTGAGTTAGAATCCACAAGATGAACCTGGAGCCTGCTTGATACAGAGAAATATTCACTATGTGGCTTCTTATTTTGGCTTCAGCTGCTTGAGGAAGAAGTTAATGTGTTTAACGATGTAAAATAAATGCTAATTGGTTTGTTCTTCTTCCAATCTGGATTGAAAATGCCGTAGTTTATGGGGTATAGCAGAAATGGGGTTTATCCCTTACTTCCTCTATCAGTTTTAAATATTTAGAATAAGGTGTTTAAGCTGCTGATTTTTTTTCTTATTCTTTGTAAAAAGAAAGAACCTCTGGCAATATTTCCTGAATGTTTGGCTTCCAAATTGTGCAGACTAATTGACCTTCCCTTACCAGAGATTTGATCTTCAGTGCAGCTACTGAAGCCCATGGAATTTTATGATTGTTTTAAGGAATGCTGGATCTGGGTTTAGTTTTGTCAAACATGTTACCTGTGGTAAGGCTGTCCTGGAAACTGAGACTCTGAGGTGGAGCAGATTACCACAGAGGTCTATCCTTTATTGCTCTTCCTTGTTTAGGTAGATAACTGGTCTGATAAGCGTGTTTTGGAAAATAATTTATTTTAGTCATCTAAGACACAATGCGCATGTTGAAGTCCTATTACCTGGAAACAAGCATAGAAAGTATAGACCAAGCATAGTAAAATGAAGTTATTGTGGCCATTGTCTATAGGCTCTTTTCTCTCTTTTTTTTTTTTTTTTTTTCAGATACACAAAGAGATGTGCATGCACATAAAAACACAGAGCACATTTGCTAGAATAGACTTGATGGTTTCACAAAAATGAGGTTGGTTGTCTGAATAAGGTTTGTTAATTTTTCTAGAATGGTTTAAGAAGTAGGTGGAAATAAAGGTATAAAATGATGTAAGAGTAGATCCTGCAGAGCTTGGGCCATCCCAGACAAAAAAAAAAAAAAAAAATCAAAGATGTAAAGAGCTCAAACATAGCCAATGGCTTTTCATAAAATAAGCTCTCTCATTCTTGTTTCCCCACTCACTTCTGGCATTTAAAATGTGGGTTTGATTTGATTATTCAGAGGCAAAGAGGAACTTTTCTGTGTAGAATTACTTTACTACAACCACGAATTTCATGGTGCTGTTGCTGCAACCAGAGCTTAAGGGCCAGGTCCAACTCCCAGTGAGCTTGACTGGGGTTTTGCCATTGACCAGAGTGAGGAATGGATCAGGCCTTGAGTGAGGCTGTTGGAAAAAACAGCTGGAACAGCCAGTGCTCATATGTTGGTGACATTCATCTGGAAGCACAGCAAACAGGGGCCAAAGGTATTTCTTCACCCAGCATACAGGCAGCCATCCTAACCCTCTGCAGCACTGCCATCCATTCATGGTACTCAAATACCATGAAAATGGGTGTGGTAAAAATGTCTTCATAAACGTTTTTCAAACCTCCTGTTGTTTGCACAGTGGCTTAGTGATATTGTGACTTAAGAAAAAGAAAACCACCTTGAAGAGCTAAACCAGTGGATTGAAAATCTGTTGCAATCTGGACAAAAAATGCCCTTCTTATATCTTCTTTTTCTGAAGAACCATGCAAAGGGTCAAAGAAATAATGATTTTGATTGCTGAAGACAAAGGAAAACTTCTGGAAAAATTTAAATGCATGTAGAGTGTTGTTCATTACTGCTTATATTTTGTCAGACTGAAATTGAACTTTGATTTTGATTAATTTCTTAGAGAAAATAGAAGTTCTGGCAATTATTTATAAACTATCTAGAGAAGCAGATTTCATTCTCAAACTGAAAAATGGAGTAATGTGATCCAACAAACTTGTGTTTAAAAGTCTCAAGTAGCATCTAATGCACCTGGGAGCTACTTTCTTAGTTTTTATTCGTCTTGTAGCTCTTTTGAGGCCAATGCTTCTCCAGGTTAATAACGTCCTTTGGGATATGAGATTTTCATCCCTCACAGAGCCTGCTCGTGGTCTTCATTTCACTTGGCAAACTTTTGCAGCAGGGGATGGACAAAGAGTAGGAAACTGAACCTGTTCCAGGCAGCCCTGTTAAAAAAAGAGCTGTTTCCTAGTGAGGGGAGGAGGAAGCCCTCCTGCCCTTCTGACCACATCTGAGCCAAGTGGCCAGCTGGACTGGGTGGAACTTGAGTGTTGCCTTGAGGGAGCAGGTGGGAAATTTTCTTTCATGGTTTTGTTCAGTGTTTGTATTTGGTGATGGGTCTCCTGCAGTGTGCCTTAGATACACAAATGGCCAAACAGAAATGGAAAGTATGACCCTGTTTTACAGTGCCTCTGGGTTTTTGTAGCAGCCCTTTGGTCAGCTTGTATCCAGTCTCATTCTTGTGCTAAGGTTGGTTATTTCTCAGTGTGATGTTATAGCAGCCACTTTCAATCTTGATCTTGCATCGCAGGTCTGACAGTCCTGGTGTTCTGCAGATATCTCAAACATACCCACACTGCAGGCAATTTCTTTTTGTTCATTACAAAGCTGTCTTTTTTTCTAAGTATTCACTGAATTTTAGACTCTCAAAACCACTCATATGTTCAAGCACAAGTGCATTTTATCAAAGCTCCTTCCCAAAGGGGCCTAATCAACACTTTCAGCAATGAAATACTGGAGGTGTCAGCATGGCCACCAAGGGCACAATTGACTCCAAAGAAATGTAGAAACATTTGTTTTCCCAAGTAGTTTGGAAGTAAGGAGGAGGAAAAGAAGTAAGCAACAAGAAGTCTTGGAGAGTTATGATTTCTAGTCTTGGCAGCTGATGTGGAACAGAGGCCTGGGGCAAGCCTCTGCTCAAGTTTGATGTGCAAAGCCAATGCAACCCACTTGGTTTTTCAGGGCCTCAGTTTCCCTAACAGTGGAGAAAAGTGACTAATCTGTGAATAACATCATGAACTAATAGGATTTTTTGTTCAGTAAGAACCATTATTTAGGGTCAGAGTTCACACACAGAATGTCTTTGAATAAGAACTATCACAGAATGGCTGAGGTGGGAAAGGACCTCCACTGTTCATCTTCTCTGCTCAAACAGGGACACCCAAAGCCAGTTGCCCGAGACTGTGTCCAGATGGCTTTTGAATATCTCCAAGGTGGGAGGCTCCATAACCTGTAGAGGACAGCCTGTGTATACATTGTCTCAGGGTATTCCCAATCAACTGCAGTAAGTTTTGAATCC
This sequence comes from Pycnonotus jocosus, assembly GCA_013400435.1. Classification (NCBI taxonomy): domain Eukaryota; kingdom Metazoa; phylum Chordata; class Aves; order Passeriformes; family Pycnonotidae; genus Pycnonotus; species Pycnonotus jocosus. The sequence continues at coordinate 36,207 of VWYP01019618.1, forward strand.
CTTCCATCATTTCAATCTATTTACCAATGTAAAATGTGTGTTATATACATATATTTGTATGGGCGATGTATGTACTTATACAGTATGTATATATGTATAAAATATGTCTATTTTCTATATGCATAAAGTCTTTGAAACATCTGGATAATGCATTATCCATGCATATGTGCTTCAAGTCCATATGCAGCCAGCCAGCTTGCTGACTGCCTGTATTAAACTGCAGCCTTCCCAGACAATTCTGTCTGCAGCTGTAAGGTGTTCTATAGGTTACCTAAAAGCTGCCCGGTTCTGTAGAAAAACGCTTTATCTGCTAGGAAAATGTTACCTGCATCTTCTTGGAGAGAAGCTCCAAGTTTCTCAGAGCAGTGGCTAAATTACAGTTTTAGGTGATAAAAGGAGAAGAGAAGAAGGAAAGGAAAGGAAAGGCACCAACAAGATTAATTCTGTCTGATTTCTTTCCTCTCCTGTGTCCGTGCTTGGTACAAGAAGTAGGAAGACAACAGCCAGGGTTTTGCAAGACAGGTCTCTGTTTTCTGTGGCTGATGCTGTTTGGGATCTAGAAAATAGCGAGCGAGTAACTGCTCAGAGTAGCAGAGAGCTGCTCTGTCCCCTTTTGTGTCTTTGCCTCTCACAGGCAACCGTGCCAAGAGCTTGCACGGTCTCTTTGTCCAGAGGATCACAGAATCACAGAATCAATAAGGTTGGAAAAGACCTCTGAGATCATCGAGTCCAACTTTTGACCCATCGCTATCCTGTCAATTAGACCATGGCACTGAATGCTGTGTCCAGTTGTTCCTTGAATACTTCCAGGGACTATGACTCCACCACTCCCAATTCCAATCCTTAACAACCTCCTCCATGAGGAAGGTCTTCCTGATGTCCAACCTGAAGCTTCCCCAGTGCAGATGAGGCTGTGTATGCCCTCTCACCCTGTTGCTGGTTGTCTGGGAGAAGAGGCTGATGCCCCCCGGCTGCATCCTCCTCTCAAATAATTGCAGAGAGAAATGTGGTCTTCCCTGAGCCTTGTCTTCTCCTGGCTCAAGAACCACATCTGCTTCTTGTGGGACTTGCTCTCCAGACCCTTCACCATTTTCTCTGGACGTGCACCAGCACCTCAGTGTCTTTCTTGTTTTGGAGGGCCTGGAACCAGATGCAGAACTCGAGGTGTGGCTTCACCAGTGCCAAGTGCAGGGGAACAATCACTGCCTTGGTCATATCTCCTCCCTCCTCTCCTGGCTTTTATGTTTGGGCAAAGTTGCAGTTATCTTGGGACAAACAGCACACAGAGAAATGGGAGGAATAACAGCAGGACAGAAGCCTTTTATCTCTGTCCCATCCGCTGTTTGTGGTCCTGGGAGCTCCAACACCCCTTTCCCAGCCCTCCTTTCAGCCCCTTTCCTTTGCACTGCTTCCTGGCCTTGGACCAGCAGGAATCATGGGCCTGTGGAGAGTTGTAAAACACATCTGGCAAAAGGGACACACACCTGCATTGCCTCGTGTGGTATGGGGCTGTGCATGTGGGATGCTCCAGGAGGGAAACGGAGAGCAAAGATGTGGACCATGGAGTAGGTAGCCAAGGTATGCTGACCCTTGCATTGCTGTTTCTCTGTCAGACACATGTGTGCACAAATAAACACCCCATGTGCAGGTGACCTGTGGAACTGTTTTCCCCATTGGAATAATTGCAGCTACTCCAATTATAACCACACGTGTGTGCGACTTACTCCTGGCAGATAATTCAGTGATTGTAAAGCTATCAAGTTACTAAAAATATCCCCTTCAGCCCACTCTTTAATTACTGAACTGTTTCCCATCACATTATAGGATGAAAAAGTACATTTGGTAGTAATTGTCTGATATGAAGGCATTTACACACAGAGTTCCCTGCTCATCATGCAAGTGTGGTAAACTCCCTGAGATATTTTTAAAGAAGATTTTTACAGAGGTTGCCTCCATTGTGAGTCAAGGGGCAGACAGGTGCTGCTGCTCCTGCTGCTTTAACTTTGGTCTCTCCCAGATCTGAAGGAAGCTGATGTGGTCAAAGTGAGCATCTGGTTGGTGAGTCTGCATTGATGCATATCCTGGGAGCGGAATTTTCTTCTGAGCATTGTTGTGTGTGGATTGGGAGCAAGCTGCCTGTGATGGATGGAACCGTTTGGAAGGAAAAAGAAGGGGTGAAATTCATACCCATATATGTCTTGTGGATTTTCATTCTTTCACAGAGGGCACAGAGAGACAAAAGCAGTGAATGAGAGCTGACATTTCTCTTAAAAAGCGTAAAACAAAATGTCTCGCTGCAGCTACTGCCTATTTTTATAATTGTATATATACTATGAATATAGACAGTAACACGACTACTGGTTTCTGGCAATGCCACAGGGTCCACATTCCTACAGACTAACACTTCCAAGGAATATGGGAGGAGGGGAAGAGGAATACAGATGGTTGGATGTATTTCCCTCTGCAATGTGCTCCACTACTCTCAGGCTCTGTCTCACTCGAACATTAAGATTGGGAAACCAAGAACTTGAAAGAAGTGAATTCGATTGCTTACATCTTTCTTTCATGGTTAGCCATTACCAAACTGTTGTTACACATTTTGTTACTGTCTAACATGAGTCTGTAGCTATTTGTGAACTTCCCAAGCCTTATTTGACGTGCTTATGCTTGGGTTTGGGCATACTAACAGTAAAGGAGCTTGCTCTGAAGAGCTCTGCATTCCTTATTCACTGGTGGAGTGCCCTAGATATAAGCACTGCAAATGGTTCCCCTAGTGTGATAAGCACTTGTACTGCCCAAGGTGTTCTCTTTAAGGCCTTTTAATAAATACCTGCTTTATTCTCTTAGCTCTGTCTCGTCACTGTTCCAGGTCAGCCTTCCCAAGGCATCAGCTCAGCTCATATCCTGGAGACAAAGAGATGCATGGCAGTCCTTAAATAAAGGATGGCAATTTGCCTACATTTTGCCAACATAGATGACCCACTGCACTTCCTTCCAACCTTACCCACTCTGTGATTCTGTGATTCTTTGATGATGACAATATTTATCCTTTTACTTGTTACATTTTTCAATTTCCCAGCAAACCTCTATCACCAAGTACCAGGTTATTCCAGGTTTTGTCCAAGTTTATATAGTTCAGAAGTTTTTTACTGCAGTCAGTGGGAGTTTCACCTCTGATTTCAACAGAAGTGGGGTAGGTTGTAGGGCTAGTGACAAACCCTTTATAGTTCAGTCTGAAAGCAAGTGCAAACAACTAGAAGAAATGTCTTAATAATTTGCATGTTGAAACTTACATTGCATAAATGTGCCATTAATATCATTAATATCTTCCTGGAGATAAGATGCAATGAACTTCTTTGAAGATGAATTGCTCAACTCACCCTTGGCATAACTTCAGTGGAATCTCACCCACTTCTGACAGTGATTGATTTCGTCTGGAGCACTTTCCTCTGGGAGTCCAAGATGTCTATCTTTTCAAATCCACACAACCTCACATCAGAGAACTCAGAAGCAGGACTCTCAAGTTCCAGTACTAGCTCAGCCACGAACTAGCATTATGCTGGTTATCTCATTTAATTTCTGTGGGCCTTGCCTTAATCATAAATCTCATAGGCGTACTTATATCTTGCAAAACTTATCAGAATCTCACTTTGAAAGGTGTACTCATGAAAAATTTAAATATCCACAAATTAAATGCTTCTAAAATAATTTGCAAGCAGAGAAGGAGATTCATTCCCACAAAAAGGAAAAGAGGAGATGTTGCCTGAGGCTGTTGTATAAATTTTTGTTCGTGTCTAATATGGTAGAATAGCAAAGAAGTATTCTTGGTGTGTTTGTTTGCAATGGAAAGGAGGCCCTGTTCTCAGCTTCCTCTGTTGTTATATTGGTGCTTATCTGTGCATGTGAAAGTTAAAAGCATTATTTCTGTAGCAGGAAAAGTGGCAACAGTCCAGGGTTGAGCATGAGTTGTGATGAGCTGCATTTAAAATTTGTCACATTTGACATGGGATGAAAAACTCTTTATGCAAATGTTAGTTTTAGAGAACAATGCCAACATTGTAATCCTTTATGTTAAGTGAACAACTGGGCTTCTTTAACCCACTTTTATGCCTCCTTGATGGTGGCTGTGATCTGTTTTGGGTCTGAAGTGGCTTTAAGTGTTCATTTTCAGAGTCTGAAGTTTTAATGTTTTACCTCTTGCCTCCAAGAAGGTATGAATGAGAGTGGGAATGGGCACATCTCCATAGTCTAAGTGTCAAGGAAATTTGCCTGTATTGCAGCAGGGCAACATGCCCTTTTAGAGTGGAGTCCTTTGCTTTTGTGCCTCCTCTCTTTTCATACCTTGAATTTATGTTGCAGGTACTCACGCTCCCTTTTCTTTCTGTGATGGTAACACCAAGGGACCCGTGGTCTAGCCTGACCTCTTACTTAACAGAAGGGCTTTATTTAATAGTGCAGTCACTGGCTGCTGAAGTTGAAAAAACCATTACTTGTCTAAACAGTCTCAGGCTCTTGGACACAGCAAAGACAATTCAAAACATCCACAGGCAAAAAAATATTTTATTATAATGATAGAGGGAGTGGCACCTCAGAGATATGGTGGCATTTAACACTTAGAGAGATCTGTTAACAAGAGAAGTTTTATAAGCTGTTTGTAAAGAAATATTTATCTGCTGGTGAAGGACACTTAATAAATCGCTGCAGCTGAAGAAATGCTAGGTAGAATGGGATACAGTTTATCATACAAATTACACTGTATTCTCCTGTTACTATTTCTCTGCTACATGTGAACATTAGTGTTAAAATACTTAGGATGTATTTCAGGGTCTACTCACACACACACACACACACACATATATATATATACACACACATACATACATACACACACACATATATATGTGTCTATGCCAAATCCTTTTATGTCTGAACTGTAGATTGTGTCACAAGATTAAACAGCTTGTTTTTGTAAAAGTAAAATAAAACATCTGTTTGGAAAGGCCCTGGCACTGCAAGAAATTTTTTGCAGGCTGGATCTGCATTCAATGAACATTAACCCACATAAGTTTTTGTAATTATTTCAACTCAAATAATCTTATCACATACATTCAGAAACTGAAGCTAAAGGATCTGTTGAACTTAAGCAAAGGCTTCTCCTGAATTGCAGTTGTTAAGTTTGTGTAGCTTTCTCTATGGTAGTCTGTTGTTTTCACTGGCCTCTAATTTTCTGAGCTGCTTTAATCAGCTCTCTACTTTAATGTGAAATATGTTTTTCAATCATTTAAGCAAGAAATGATTAGTTTTTTACCATGTTTGTGAAATGCAGGAGAGAAATTTTGCCTTACTTACCAAAAAATTCTGTCTGTGAAGCTACTGAAGAGGCCTGGGGATGAAACAGGGGACCTGGGGATCATAGCTCTTCTTATACAACCAAGCATCTTTAAGAAAAATTTATTAAGCATACAGAAAAATGTGACCCTATCTGAGGAATTAAAATTAGTGAGCATTTAAAATCTACATTTTTTATCTCAGGTCTTACAATCAGGTCTTGGTACCAGCTTTCTGGGATGCTCAGCAATGTTTTGTCTACAAGACATCCTTGCTTCTCAGACTGAAATGATTCCAGATTCTGTTCAGTTCTGTTTCCTGGCGAGCAGAGGATATATTTACCCATCTGGGACAATCTCTTTATGGTCTACCAGGGAAAAATACATTGTAATTGCTGTGCTTTCTTGCTGCTGTTGATACAGATTGGCTGCCTGATGTACTGCTCAGCAGCAATGGAACAGCACAGCGGGTGGAGGCCTGCTTCTCCTCTGGAAATCAGATCACTTCATGTTGCACCATAATTTCTCAGTCCTTTCTGTATTCCCCTCAGATAAGATAGCTCAGATTTGGATGCTCGCTCTGGGAGCAGAGCAAGGACAAAGAAAACTGTCGTCTTTTCATCAACATACCACAATCTGTGTCAGAGCAAAGAAATGCGGGCTCTGAAAAGGAAAGCTTTTTTACTTTATCTGCCTGAGTAGAAATGAAATCAGAAAAAATAGCAAATTGCAGTTGTTAAAAATGTCGCAGCTTTCCATCTATAATTATCCCTCAGTAAAACACACAAACTGGGAAGCACGAATGATCCAGTTGTGTGGGCATTTCAGCGTGGAGCAGTCTGGGTGTCAATGCCGTGTGCATTTCCCTTTTGCAAATGGGCTCAGTGGGGTGGAGGGGCTCTTGCAGCCACTCCCACTTTGTAGGACTCCTTTTGCATGGCTTGTCACTTCCTACCTTGAGGCCTTGGAAAGACTATAATTTATAAGCACCTCTGAGTTCTAAGTGGTCTCCTGTGATTCTAGGAGTAAGGCTGTTCAGTCTGCCACACAAGACTGTGGATGCAATTATGTTGGACCAGGTCCTGGACCTTGTAGATGTACAGATATAGAGGAAACCAACACAAATAGAAGCTTTTAGAAGAGCAGAAGTCTAAATGCATACCATATTGGTCTACACATGCAGGTGGGGGTCCTCTAACATTGTTATGTGTCCAAATAATTGCACTAGGCTTCCAGTGCTTGCTCTCCTATGCCTATTCTCATGTTTCCTCAACCACACAGACTAAACAATCAAAGCACAGAATTGCTGTTTTTCAGTTTTAGGCCCCCTTCTTTCCCATATGCTTTGTGTTTTGGTTAGGCAACTGGCTAAGGCTTTAGAGGCTGCTTATTAGTACCCATGCAGATGTAATTTAACTGTCTTTTATTCCAGTCATTCTTTTATTTCAAATTTTAAAAGATAGTGGTACAATACTAAAAAGAAACAAGGAAAAATAATTTAACACGTGATCCCTTCCAGAAAACACAAATTATTCTATGAAATGGTGGACAACTGTGCAAAATAAATCAGGCTATTAAAGAATAAGAACTAAAAAAATAGAACTAATGAATAATAAGTATCCAAAAAATACTGATCTACAGAGTAGGCACCACAGACAAAGTTTAGCCTTCATTCTTGCATGTTCTTATGTTCCTGAATAATATTTATGGGAATTGTCTATAGCTATGTCTGGAGGATGTGGTTCTGTGTGAAAAACTCTGCTACTTGGAAAACCATTTCACTGTTAGAGCTGTAGGTAAGTGGCACTAAAGCACGGAATTAAATTCAATCAGATTAAAATGTTCTCGTAATAACCTTAAGGCGTAGGTAGGCCTTATCATGTGCATTCAGGAAAAGATGAGACACACCATAAATTTTCATGCACGAACTCCGTAGGCCTCTCAGGCAGCTAAATTAATTTTGAGTGAGGTCTGTTGCCTGTCTTTGTTAAGTGTACTGCATCCAGCAGTGGGGCACACATGCTTTTAATGCGGAATGAAGCAAGATCCCATGTCCACATAGTTTGTTTCTGATGAAATCTCATCTTATACCTTTGTAAACATTGCCATTTCTCTCCTGGAAGCTCCCAGCCCTGTGCATAATTTCATCAATTTCTCCCATAACCGTTTCTGACACAGCACGTACTCGGGCACGCAGTGCGCGCACACGGAGCGTTCAGCCAGGCCAGCAGCAGCCCTGCTCTCACGAAAGGATGCATTTGCTTCTGCTCACAGGGGCCAAGCATACGTGGAAGGGGCAGAGCTGTGCCTCTTGTCCCCTCAGGGCACCCTCTTGGGGCTGCCTGTTCCTCCTCTGTGGCTGCTGGCACCTCTGGGACCACAACTACCCTGCCCTTGTGGTGGGAGCTGGGAAGTTTGGTCTAATCTTCCTGGAGATGGGGGTCTATAATTTAACAAACGGGTCCTGAGAGAACTGAGCTGGATTTTCTGCTTTTGGATGCTTGTTTCCATTTGGGAGAGCAGTTGCTTCTTCTGGCCAGCAGAAGCTGCTCTCTGGTGATCCTGACCAGGGAACGGATCTGGCCAAAAAATAAGCACTCCTCAGCCCAGGCACTTTTTAGTATGAGGAGATCATGTTCACACCAGTGCAGTGGTAGGAAGGACTGGCCAGGGATTAGGTGGGATCCCAAGGGACATATTCCTTGGGGAGAGAGAAGAGGGATGCCGAGCACCATGAGTCCTGGAGTGCAGGGAGTTCCAGCTGAAATGGACTTACAGTGCATCATGTCAGGTACATTTTAAACAATTTTTGTTTGACACCTTTTTTTGTCTTGTCAGTTTTCCAGAGTTGAGTATAGAAAGGTAAAAACATTGATTGTATTTTTAATCTTTTTTTAATGACCTTTTTCTTTTCAGTGCAAAGAAAAACATAAATAAAGATAACAAAGAGAAGATCAAGACTTTTCTTGTGCTTTTGAAACAGCAAATGTCAAACCTTTTAAAAAGCAATAAAAAAAGGGATCATTTGGGATTGTTTAAAAAACACGATCATCAAAACTCTATGTTTACAAAAATCACATTTTTTTGATTGAAGAAAACCCTATTTAATTGAAAAAATGCCTGCCATCACGTTGACTGAATTATACAATGCTTTGGTGACAGTTGCAGAAATGAAACACATAAAATTTAGTTTTTCATGTCAAGCAGGCCACGTTGTCCCATACTTTTCCAAGCAGAGCTAATTTTTAGTACAGGATGTCTTGCTAGCATGAAAGGCCTATTTTGAGAGCCTTCTGAAAAGTTGACATTTGGAATGAGTCCAGGATAAGTGTTACTGACCCTTTTAAGGCTGAATATTTATTAAGTAAGCCCAGAGGATTTTTAGCTTGACCCTGTCAAATTTAGCAACGAGGATTTTTGTTAGATGTTCTGTTGTTGCTGCACTGGTGTTTTTGCTTTCAGTGTGTATAAATAAATTTAAAAATATCTTTTTTGAACAAATGGTGGAATGTTTGCCTGTAAGCAAACAAGACAAAATGTTCACAAGCCCTGATTTTTTAATCACAGTTGGACAAGCTTGAAAATACCCTACTTCATCTTGAAAATCAAGTATATTTACCTGTTTCCTCCATAATACCTCAAGCTTTCTTTGAAACAAAATTATTAATGGCTTTTCTTTACCTTGGGAGACAAGATAATCCAATGTAGCTATTGAAATATCACATAGGCATTTATAATTTATATCAGTAAAGCAGGATTATTTTATGGGTTTTTTGTTTGTTTGTTTGATTGTTTCAGTTTTCTGTGTTTATTTTGGTTTTCCTGTTTTTGTTTGTTTGTTTGTTTGTTTTTAAAGTTGAAATATTTTCCTTTGGCTTTAAATTTACAGATCAGGTTCAGACCAACCTATCCCTTGGCCATTCTTCTCCGACAAGTCATGCTGATTAAGTGCCCAAAGCATGGGGCATCAGGTGCTCTGTGGATTAATTTATCCATTTTTTTTACACCTGCTGTACTTTGCATGTAAATGCCAAAGTCTGCAAAGTTTGTCATGCAACTTGTGCATTTCTCCTTGACATCAATGCAGTTGTGTTTCCTTATCAGCTGCTGGGATGTTCCTCAGATGACTCCAGAGGAGATTTGTCTCCAGAAAGCTCCTCTTCTGTGGCAAAGAGGAAGGACTGAAATGTTTCAAGCAGGGTGCTGAAAGCAAGCTGTTCTTATGAGAAGAGAGTTGGCAGGTAACTTTGATATGAGATGGTTTAGATGCTAACAAAAATCTGTCACTAGAAGAGGTTTTCAGCATCAGAGATAGAAAATAGGAGTGTAGGAATGGCAGTGCTTGTCAGACCAGACACCCATCTGACCTAGGGTTCTTTCTCTGATGTTGGTGAGCCATGGATGGCCAGGTAAAATAAGAACAGGGCTTAGTGAGCAGTACTTGCCTGGTGTACTCTCCTGCCAGCCAGCAATCTGGGGCTCAGCCTCCCCTGAGCTGGAAGTTGCACCCGTAAAATGCAGCAGTCCCCTGCAAACCTTTGCTCTGTGAATTTGGGTGTTTTCTGACACTGCTGGTATCCACAGCATCCTGAGGCAAGGTGCTGCAGTGTTTAATGACACGTTGTGTGAAGAGCCTCTGCCTTTCCTTTGTTTCCCACCTGCTACCTCCTCCCTTCACGCTGTGCCCCGGTTCCTGCCCTGAGGGTACAGTGCTCCCATTGTGCCCGGTTTGCTCCCCTGTGACACACGTGCGTGATTTATGGACCTCTGTCCTACCCCGCCCTGTCATTTCATTTCCAGTCTATTCTGTTTAGTGATTCCTGGTGGGGAAGCTGATCCACACCTTTGATCATCCTTGTGACCTTTTCCTGAACCTTCCCCAGTTCAAATATATCCTTTTTGGCGTCAGAGGAACAAAACTGCATAGGGTATTCAAGGTGCAGTCACATGAAAAATAATGCAGTGCCATAATAACAATTTTTCAGTCTTCTCTTTAAAAACCCCACTGTTTTATTTCCCTTACTGATGGCCTCTTGCTACAAAACCTGTATTTATGTGACAAGATCCACATAAAGGATTGTACTCTAGAGGGATAATTGTCTTAGAGATCATAATTTTATATCAGTCTGGAGAGCTAGACTAGACCAGCCTGGCTGAACCGTAGCAATAAAAAAAAAATAATAAATAAGGTTTCTTTCAAGATGGATAGGATGATTTTTTAAAAAATTCAGAATGAAAATAAGCTCTTCTAGGGCAATTCACCAAAATTTTCCTATAATATTTTTTTCTAAAGGTTTTACTTGAAAGATTTTTTAATTTGTCTTTCTTTACTTTGTAAAGAAGTATAATGGTTTAGGGATGATTCAGAAAATTTCAGTCCAGGAACCTTACATTCAAGCCTTGCAAAAGGCTTTGAACTACTGAAATAAGATTAATCTAAAAGATCACAATGAGTGTTTGCAGTGGAGATTGTGCTGGGCAGATCCTTGGACTTCTTTGACTATGTCAATGGTCAAGTGGTCAGTGGATAAGTTCAAATGAGTTAATAAAATTTATTTATACTTTGAAAGACCTTTGACAGCAGCTATTAAAAATTAGGTAGTCACTGTTGTTATTGCTGAAAAAGCAGGAAGGAATCAATTTCTATCAGTTTTCGTTATTACAAAATCCTAAGAACAGGGTCTGACAAGTTTCTGTATTATGGCCAATGTTTCGTGTATACAATAATAACTTGGAAAGCATGGTGAGCCTAGAGGCAATAAGTCTGCAGATGGCCTCCAAATAATTTAGACTAGTCAAGATGAAAGATGTAGATAGGAAGACAAAAACTGGGAAAAATTTGGTGAAGCTTAAGAAATCTAGATAAATGAACTACTCATAGCAAATGAAGTTCAGTATGGCTAAATGCAATTTATAAATGCAGTATTAGTTATAAAAACAATGGAAAAATACAGTGCAAATGTATGGAAGTGCTCTGTACACTGTAGACAGTCCTATGTTACAGCAACTCAAGAAAACATAGAAAAATATCTGCTCAGCATGTAGCTACTAAGCAGCTACAAGTGCATATGCAGTAGGGAAAATCCTACCCAAAGAAGAAATAGAAACTATTCATGTAGTCAAATCTCTCCTTTTACATTTAAGAAGTCCCTGAACCACATGGGTTTGGAAGACAAAACATTCATAAAGAGCATAATTTTGAAGATATTGCTTCGCTTGCATAATTATAGTCTTGGTAACTAGCTAGAAAAGTGTTCTGACTGGTGAAACCCCTGACTTTGACTAAATTAGGTTAATTATCATTATAAATTGTTTGAAGATTATAAAGATAACTATCTTTTGGTGTACCCATGCTACCTGTAAGTTTGAGAAAGTTCTCACATCACAGGCTTAATTTACTTAAGACTTGTGGAATTGTTTCTCTTTTGTGACTGACCTGGGTGGTAATATAATCCTGGCTGATTGTCAAGTTAGGGGATAAAGCCCATTTAAAATTTGTTTTTCCTCAATAACCAACGTTGTGCATTTCTGCCTTGTGCAAGCATTTGAGCTAGTAAAACCCAATATCATAAATATCCAGAAAAAACAAACATAAAGGTGGAAAAACCAGCTGGGAAACATTTGTTTAGAAAGTTGATCAAATATTTGCACACTTTTTTTTCCTTTTCCCTCCATATTCACTTTCCTGTGTAGGCACAGAAGTAGTTTTATTTATGTAGGCAAAACTTTTCATGCAGACAATTCAACCTGATTTGCAGACAACAAGCAACACATAAACTTCAATTATGCTGGTGTCAGCTGAACTGCACTAGCCTGTGGTGTGAGGTAGGCACAGCATACCAATCAGAAGCCACCTCCCCTAGTTTTGATACTGTGCCAACATTGTATGGAGGAGGAAATAAATGGCAAAAGTGGAATTTGACCAGCAGACTCGAATCAACATTTTCATTGCAATGAAGGATGTCCTAGATCTTTCTGTGGCTGCAAGTGGCGAGGTGCTTCAGCCAGACCCTCTGAGTGATTCACTGGTCAGGGAGGGATTGCAGCACTCAGATCAGCAGTTTGTTAGAAGTCCTGTGGTATCTTACAGACTCCCTCCAGCTTTTTCTCATGTCAGAGGAGGTATATAAGGCATCAGAGAGCAGTCACTGTGGATCACACATGGGGCACTCAGTGAATTCAGCCTGTCTCTTCCTGTTTCTTTCTTCTGCTCAGGTAGATTTGCTGCAGCTTGAATCAAATGGGTTCCATTTGTCGGTTTTCAGGGTTGATGCAGTATCCTGCCTTACATCTTGATTGACTTCTCACTCTGTGCTTTTTGCTCTGCAGCTGCTCACAATTCTTTACTGTAAGTTGTCACAGATGCAGGCTTTGACTCACATGCTTGCAAAGTGAATCAGTGGCAACATCTGTTCCCCCAGAGGGATGGGTGCACCGGCCTCCAACCACCCACAGCGGCAGTGCCTATGGAAGCTGGTATTTCCTGGCAGGCGTGTTCATTAAGGGGGGAAAAGAAAACCCATCCACACTTCTGTGCTTTTGTGCATAGGGTGTGAAGATCTCCCCCGTGTTCAGAAAAACAGGGTCAGGGAGAGAGAGTCATGTGGCATTACAACTAACAGGCATCTGAAATTTTCAGTTGAATCCAAGATTCTCTATATATGGTTATTGCAGTCAGAGATGGCATTTTTAATGTGTGGCAAGTGTACCGACACACGGTAAGAAAATATTTGTTATTAAAAGAAAAACATTTTGTAGGATCATTTTCCCCTCTGTTGCTTTAGTGGACCTGCATATCTTGTGGACCTGCATATCTTGCTGGCCTGGGTGGATCTTCCATGGAGAGGTGAATGTGAATCCTTGTGGGATTCTACCAATCTATAGTGACATCTGCAGTCCAACAAATGAAACAGTGGGATTCTGGGCAGTTCAGAAGAGGAGATACCGAGAAGAGGAGAGCATGTGGGAGGCTGATTAGGCATCAATTTCAATCCTAAATCATGACGTGGGTCTGCAGTTCTTCTGTGATTAGATGCATGTTCTCCTTTAAAGACCACCTCTGAGAAGGTTCACGTGGTTGAAAACTCTCAGACTTTGGTGGAAAAATGGGAGAAAGCCAGTGATGATTGGACACATAGTCAGGAGCTTAGGCATTGTGTTATGAGGAAAGATTAAAATGAAGGCAGATTTACCAGCAAGGCTTACTTTCCCCTCCCCTCTACTAGTAACAAAAGGAGCATTGCAAATTGTGGGCGAAGTGGTTGTGAAAGAGTCGTAAGAGTCATGGCAAGGTGTGGTTTCACATTCTCTTTGTGGCTGCACTCCTCCATGGGTGTCTGGGTGGTCAGTGGAAATGTGCCTTTGATCTTGAGAGATCATGGGTTAGGCACCCTGGCTGACCAGGGTGAGACATCTTGGCCTTCTTGTATTTTGAGGCTTTAAACTTCTTATTTCTATAGTTTAAAGGATAGGCGTGCATAATGGCAAGAAAATTATTCTCCCAGACAGAATCTTGGGTGTAAATCCTCCAATGCTGGTGTGAGGAAATGCACAGCAGGCAGCCTGAGATCTCTCTGGTTTGCTGGCAGCATCTGTGCCGAGGGAATCACAAGGGAGGTACCTCTTTGCCAGACTCTTAGAACATGGATTACAAACAAGAGGTCATGGTACTTCAGAGGTGGCTTGATGGGGAGTTGATTGCAGGAGCAGGGCTGGCAATCAGAAGTGGGGTCATGAGCCTGGAAGTGCACTGGGAAGTGAGGTCAGGAGAGGGAAAAGTTGAGGAACTGCCCAAAGATCTGTGTTTGAGTGCACTGCTGCCCTTGGCTTCTTTCACATGTTCCCATCTCTGTCTCCATAGTGCTCCTAGTGAGGACTAACAAACCTCTTCCCCATGCATGAGAATATTCACTTGAATCCCATTTCTTTGGTATGGTTCAAAACTCTTGCCAGCAGGCTAACAACAATCTCCTTTGTCAGTGTGAGGAAAAACCTGGGAACTCTGTGATCAAGGACTATTTCTCATTTTCATGAGAGCAACAGGAAAGGGTTGAGCCACAGGGGAGACATTCAGAGTCAAAGAATAGAACTTGCCTCAGCAAAGCTGTGATGCATACACACACAACATCTAGTAGAGCTTAGAAATCACAGTCTTGTAGCACCAGACCAGATTCTCTCTGAGAATGATCTTGCATAAGAAATGAGACTTAATAGTCATTTGTAATTTAAAAAAGGGCTATTTGTTTATATGTGCTGTTCTCATGAACTCTGTTTTTTTCTCAGCCTGAATAAAGAGAAAGTAAAATCATCTCTCATATTTTCCTTTGTTTTCCTGTGTGTTAATAAAGAAACCAAATTAAGCTTGCAAAAGGGCTAGTGACATGCTTAATTAATATTGAAGCATTAGAAAGGGAGATGGCAAATTGTTCTATGCAGACAATAGAATGATTTTTATGTGATATCCTGCCCAATATTTGTGGCCTGTAATTTATCTTTTATTAGAAACATTTTCCTGAAAGTGCAATAGGATCCTAATGTGTACATATTAACAATGTCCTCTTACAAGGAGGCCTTAGAGGGGGTTTTGTGATCTTTAGGAGAAGCAAGCAAGTTGCAGGATTTCCTTAGAAATGCACTGATCTGCGAACAAAGTTTCTCTCCATATCTCTGGAAGTTTGAATGTCACCTCTGAAGCAAGAAACAATCGGAGTATCTCAGGGTTTGCTCGTTTTGAATAATTATTTTAATTGAAATGTTGGATTGTGTTCTAATTCCTACACCAAAATGTCTTGCAGGCATAGAGAAGAGGAATTATTTGTGGAATGCAGCATCAGCCAAGTCTCAACATACACACTGGAAAGAATTGGCATAGGCTCACCTGATTTTGTGTGCAGAGGAGTCTTGAAATTTAGGAGTTTGGACTGGTTTTTCTTTTTAATTCTTTTCATTAATGCTACAAAACAACAGATGCGAATTTCCCATTGCCTGCTTGCTTTTCACATTTCTCAAAGTCAAAATAACTGTAGCTGTCAGTGTAACTTATCTTGTTCCAAACAGTATCAGACAATTCTCTTCTCTTCTCTTCTCTTCTCTTCTCTTCTCTTCTCTTCTCTTCTCTTCTCTTCTNTCACCTATCATACAATAATCACATTGTCTTCTACTTAAACATGCTTAGTGCACCTTTTCCAGTTGCAGCAATTTCATTTGTAGTCTGGAGTTCTTACAGAGACCAGGGAAACGAGACCTAACAGTTGGAATTGATTTTATGTATCACTAAGGCTATGTGAAGAATTGATTTTGTTTCCCTCTGGTGTTGAGGTAAAAAAACCCAACCCAACCCACAAACAAACAAACAAGCAAACAAGTAAACAAGCAAACAAACACATAAAGAAGCAAGCAAGCAAGCAAACAAACGAACAGAAAAACACAAACAAACAAAAAAGATTTTTGATTTGGATTAAAATAAAACTAGACTTTTAAACTTTTTTTTTCTCCCAAAGAAGAGTGAAAACTCCCCACATTACATTTTATCTCAAATGAAACCTTCTGTTCAACCCTAAATGAAACATTTATTTTCCCAAGCATTTGCAAAAAAAGCAAAGGAAATTAAGGGATTGAGTTACAAAACTGGAAAATGAAATGGAGAGTCGGACAGTTTTAGCTTAGTGCTAGAGAACTGTTCTGTCACTTTTCAACTTTGTATAAATATTTATTAGAAAACAGAAATGAGCCCAGAGGACTGTTCCAACTTGCAGACAACCTACGCCTCCTCCTGTGTCTATTTCCCTTGAAGATTTAAAAAAAAAATTAAACAAAAAGTAGACCAGAAGGCAGCATCTTCACTCCCATCCGTTCCTGAAGCACAGCAGTGGTAAAGACAAAGGGTGAGTTCACACACACCTTCTTTGCATTGCATAACATTTAACCATTCCTGACATGTACAGCTCACTTTTCCTGTGCTACCAAGCCCCTGAAGCACAAAGCAGTGAATTTTAACTCAGATCTCTGGATGTTGCAAACATCCAAACCATCAGGTTTTAGTGGTGCTCCCTCAGTCACTTCTGCTGAAGCTCCTCTACCCTATTTTTCAGATTTTTAGGAGCTAAGGTGACTAGAGGAAGTGAATGTGGCTCCTTATCCCAAGGGGTAGCATGCTCAGCTGGAAGATGAGAAACCTGCAGTTCAGGGTTTTTTTAAAGTTATTGATTGCTAGTGCAACAATCTGCAGGGCAGATTGAGGTAGATGCCCTGTCCTGAACAGAAGAGTTGATATCATGGGTGAACTTCTGGGAAGTGAGGGCCATTGGTTACATGTCCTCTGGCAGAGGAAAGGAACCAGTGTTTTCTCACATCCAGCTGTGTTTTCCTGTTGGATTATGATTTCCAACATTCAGGTGATCAGAGTCTTTTCGCCCTTCTGGAATCTTTGGGCCAGAAGCAAGAAAGAGACAAAGGCTTCAAGCTTCTGTTTTTTCAAGGTCTAAGAGGTTGTTTATTCTTTTTCTTATCTCACAGTTCTTTCTGTGCCCAGCAAGATCTGTCTTGCACCTTGGCCATAGCAGGGCTCCCACCCCTATGGGAGGTCATTGTCTTAAACACAGATTATTACGAACATATTATTTACCATTTCCTACCAATGTCCACCATCCACACCAAACAGGTCATCTCCACTTGGCCCAATCTCCACAAGCCACATTGTGCTAACGTCACAGCAGAAAATGCAGGTGAAGAAGAAGAAAAGCCTTAGGAACTGCCCCAAAATCTCCAACTTGTCTCCATCTACTTCTATTATAAAAACCTAAAACGACATATTTCACTCTGCAATAAACTAAACTACTGGATTTTACACTCTTGAGATTTGTAATTCATCTCTGCTTTGTGCCATGGTCTGTGACCCCCATGGACAGAACTGAAACCCCCCTGTTCACCCCCCTGGACAGGTCCAGGGTATTACAAGTGCTCTTGGATAAAACTCAGACTTCCTTTGCTCAGTTCCCAGACTGTTTGGCAAGGGTTTCCTGAGCTTTCAGGGCAGCCAAAGAGATGCCCTGGGTTCCGACATTTCCCCACCTGTTAAAAGTACACCACAACTAATACTCTTCCAAGTGTGCCTTTTCTAACTTTTCTTCAAGCCAAAATGATTTGGTGAATTTGACCAGCCTGCCCTTTATTACATGGCAGGTATCCCACCAGATAAAAAAAAGTGAATTTACAGTACAAGCCCAGAATAAACAGTGTGCTGAATTAAGCCTTTAAGGTGAAATTCACCTTTCCTTTCAGAAAGCTCTAGAAATGAAGACTATACATGGCATCTCCCTCAACAAAAATAGAATTATAGCTGACTAGTCTATAGGCAGCAAAGAAATTTGAATTGTAGATTTTATAGAGTAGATACCACATCTTCTATGTATAGTTTTATGCTTGGACTTAGCTCTTGGCTGAATTTTTTGCTGAAGTTGCCTGCAGCATTTGGGTGTCTGTAGAGAGAATATTAAAGAGTAAGAGGAAACAGTCACTTTAAAATACTTTACATGTGAGGATGAGCTGAGAGAGGCCAGGTTTAGCCTTGAATAGATTTTCCAGAATTGTAGATTTCTGTGGTAGCATATTCATGAACATGGAACCTTCTTGTGTTTTCCTGATACAGACAAGGAAAAAGGCTGAGACCAAGCCAATTGATATGCATGGAATCATGTTACTCATCCCTTAGATTGTGGAAGCTGGCACTCTATTTCCGATTCAGCTTTAATTTTCCAATTTACTGCTTTTTTGTAGAAAATGGTACCTGTACATGTGGCTTTGTTTATGCAGATGAAGAACTTTTGTTGGCAACTTCAGCTCATGTTCACAGAGTCTATTTAAGTTGAGCAAGCTGCATTAATAGCAATCAAGTATTAGTGTTCATGGCTTGAGGGTAAGCAAAGGAAGAGAGTGAAAAATGAGGTTTTTTTTCTTCCCAATTCTATACTAGAGCTAGAAAATGAAAAGTAATTTTGAAAAAGTTAGAAAGTTTCATTTTGTTTATAAAATATCAGGAAAAACAGACAAAAATGAAAAGGGAGAAGCAAGCTCTGATGCAAGTGTTCCATACAAGGTCTCCACTGAATTTTCACTTGGGTAGCTGAATTGAGGACACTGAAATAGACTCTTTCTATATTGGAGACACCTAAGTGATCAGTTCTTGTTTGTATTTGTACTTGTCCTGTTTTGCCAGAACTCAATATCTGGACTTTCTTGTGGCATTAAAATACAAAATTTCAGTTTATTTCAGAACAGATAAAGAAGAAAATTATCTTCTCTGCATTTTTACACTGTGGCTGAATAAATAGATATACATAATTTACTTTATGTCTTATATAGTATATATGTGTAAAAAATATGAACATTTTACACAAAAAGTCACATAAAAAGTAATTTGTAATTCTACTATGAAACCAAAAATAATTTAGGATTGATCAAAACCTTTCATTTGATGAGAAGTCAAATATTCAGTTTCCTTTGTAAAGTTTTAAACCCTTTTTAAAACCACTTCAAAGTAATGGGACAACTTTAAAGCAAAAATGTTGTTTTAAAACAAAAAAGGGAAAGAATACTGAAAATATAAAATGAAACACTTTGGCCTGTAATTCATCTTTCTATGATCTCACTGTCAAAACTGTTAATTAAATTTCATCTATCCTTCCTCTGCCCCCTTGCAAAAAGTGTTTTTCAGCATGTAAGATACTCACTGAGAATAAATAACCTAATCTACCCTAGAGACCTCATGCTGCACTCCTTTCTCCAGTTTGCACATGTTTTATTTGCCATTATTTGCATGCTCAAATAGCTGCCCTGATGTTCACTTACCCATTGAGCTGTGCACAGAAATGCACAAGGCACACTCTTCGGAAGTTTAAACAGAAAGATCTGTGATGGCAATATGCTATGGCTGCTGCAGAATTTGAACAGCTGCCCTAAAAAATTCCCAAAAGTGCAGTGAGCAGCGTTAACCTAAGCTCCAGTAATGCCATGCTATCCTGCCTTCAGTGACCTGCCTCCCATGGGCCTTTCTTTTCTGCCTCCTCATGGTCAGCCACGCTGGTGCTGCTGGATCTGCTGAACTTCAGGATGAGGTCTGTGTGCTTGCAGAGGAAATTGGATTACTTTTTGCACATTTGCATGCTTGTTTTTCTTTCTTCTGTCAAAAACATTTTTGACCTGAGAAAGAAGGAGTTAATAAAAATAGGCCTTTTGCTCTTGAAATGTCAGCCACAGCTTCTCATCACCCCATGAAAAGCCCTCTTGTTTCCTTGCTCAGCTCCTCCTGAACTTCAAACAGTCCTATAATCCCTTTGACCTTAGAAGGTCAAAGATATATAAAAAGTATCATTCTTTGTGTAAAAGAACATTAATCATTCTTACCTAGTTTTTTATTCTCTTTTGAGGGCCCTGTGATATTTTAATTCATGAACCACCTTCTAGCATTAACATATATAATTTCAACACTTTTCTTAAGCAGGTAAAAGAGGAGAAATCCTTTCTGTTCCTGCCTTTGCTGACTCCCTGAGTACAGGCATCTATTTTAATTTCATGATTAATTTAAGTGCATAATTTAAAACATTAATATTCACTCAAAATGCACATAATACATATGTCCAATTGTACTATAAATATTGTTTAATTAAAGAGTGGAAGCAGATATTTAACTATGCTGTTTTCAATTTCTATGAATTTGGCAGGACTTGAAAGTCCTAGGAGTAAATTCTGATGTCAATGCAAATCTGGAGTTTAATTTAGGTCGATGAAAAAAAACCCTCTGGACTTTCAGCTGAAGACAGAATTTATTTTCCTTGAGGAAATGTATCCTACAGTGTGGGAGGGAAAGGGAATCGTTGAAATGAAAATCTCTCTGAAAATGAAGGCACTTTAGGCAAACTTAACGGTGTGGAGCCTGTCAAAGGCCAGAGTGAGATTGGTGAGGGAAATGCAAGAGCGAGACTGAAACATTGGCATCGAGAGAGGGAGGGCAAAGGCAGGGATGAGCCTTTCAGGCAGGCATGGCTCTGTGCTGGAGAGCCAAGACATCTGTGCGCTGTCAGGGAAGAGCTCTGCCTCCTCGGCTCCTGCCTCTGCCTGACAAGCATCTCGATGGCTATTGATGCCAACAGGCAGCGATTGTCACAGAACAAAACCACACACCGCTCCTGTCATCATGCACAGGCTCTGAGCACCCCTGCGTCGGGGCCTCAGTCCAGAGCAGGCAGAGAAATGGGCTGGGTGGAGGAAGCTGGGGAGAACTGGGCTGGCACTGGAGCTGTTTTGAGCCTGACTTGTGCTTTCTCAGCTACCCATCCTTGGTGCTCTTGGAGGAGTAACTTTCTTAGACTGAAATACCTGTTCACTAGTAGTTTAGTTTCCTTTTCTTTTTTTTTTTTTTTTTTTTTTTCTTTCTATTTTCTAAGTAAGATTATTTGCCAATGGATTGGCAGAACAGTTTTTGACTCTAGTTTCATGAGCAATGTTGTGACTATCACATATTTGGAGAAACTCTGCATGAGGCGCTTGGAAAGGGAGTGCACAGAAGCATTTTGAAACGGTGAAGCTGGAAGGAAAACCACAGACTGCAGCACTGCATCAAAGTATCACAGCTGGGGAAAGCCCCTCGAGGTGATATATACTACCTTTTGTACTGATTTTTCTCCTGAGTAAACAGCATTTTGTTTACCCAGCCTTCAGTGCCTTGCACTAAAAGAATATAAGCAGCAACCGATCGTTGTGTCGATAAGCCAGGGAGGTTATGTTGATGAGTCCAGATCTGTGCACCTTTTTCTTGACCCTGCTCTTTTAGGACTGGAAAACTCTCTTTGGGACATACAGGGGCACAGCACTGTCTTGATATTTGGGTGTCTGACACAGCTGTTCTCAGCTTCCTTCAGCCTTCCTGGCATTATTCCAGACTCACATAAAGCAGTCACTAATCCTCTTAAACCTTTGGAATAGAACAATAAGATGATGAGAGAAGGACAACTCAAAGTAGATGAGCAATCCAGGGAAAGAGAGTGCATTTTTAATGTGCTGTGCTTCCCTACAGGGAGTGGCAAAATGCCTGTCACTGATGGTTGTCCCCTGCTGGCTACAGAAAGGCTGCTTCTGACAGTTGTACAGTTCCCTGGTATTTTAATATTTCCTTCACTCCTCCCCTTGCCAAGAAACAAGGGGAGCTGCAACAGCTCTGACTTTTTACCAGTGAAATCTGCAAGCTGAAAATGAAATAAAATTATGGATTGATGCTGGGAGGGCAAGGGTGCACTACAAACAAAATGTTCTCTCCATTGATAGTGTGAACTGATGAGCCATTGGGCTGCTCATGCCAGGGAAAAGCATATTATAAACCAGAGAACTGAAATACTCCTGTACCTGTGAGAGAGTCTCATGACTGTGAAACGATCCTGCTTCTTGACATGGGATCCTGCTGTCAAATCAATCTCAGATCATCAGCCCTCAACCCTGCAATAAATCTTCCCAGTCCTTTGGCACTCGCCACCCTTGCAGCAGGGCAACTTTCTGGAGCTGTGATGGGTGCCCTGAGCTCAGAACAACATCTTCCTTTCCCTCTGAACTTCCCTAGTAGCCCTTTCTTCCCCCCAGTGTGGTGAGGCCCAGCCTCCTGGCTACTGCAGCTGCCTCCTCTCTGTTCCCAGTATCAAAACTCAAAAGTCCCATCACTGCCACCCACCAGGACAAATAACATTAACAGGTTCTTTCCCTGGGTCCTTGGAAAGGTGTAGGCAGCACTGTGCCGTTGGGCTGTCTCTCTGGGTTTTTGTTTTATTTTCATCTCCTATTATCTTTTAATTTTAATTTATTTTCTGAAGCTTTAGCTACTTTTGTCCTGGAAGAATTCAGGCACTTCTCTGCTTCCCAGGGATGTGATCCATTTTAGCCTCCTACCTTCTGCATTGATCCTGGCTTTTATCTACCCTACTGCTACGCACTACTTTGGCCACTGAGCCAACAGACTGTACAGGAGGGGCTTTCCCCAGACCATTTCCCATGTGGGAATACTCAAAATCACATCATGAAAGATGTGTATTTACTGTTCTTTGTCAATAACTATTTCTTTGCCCAAGCCATGAGGGGGTTGCTGTTCTAATCCTGCTAAAGGTAATGGCCCAGCCATTACGAATCCCCACCTGGCTCAGACATTTGATATTGTGCATGGATTTCACTAACTTACCTCCCAGAATTTGAGAGAGGAGGGTCAGTAGCTCAAGCCTGATTTGTGATTCCAGGCCAGCTTGGAAAACCATTGAAATCAAACCCTCCCTTAAGGTAGAGGGGACAGAACTCTCCTCCAGACATTTGCAGAGGAAAGTACGTAGCTGCCTGCAGGTTTATGGTGTGTGTGTATGTGTGTGCGTGTGAGAAAAAGCATAAAACTTAACCTGGGAACCATCAGGCCAGGTGTTTTACTCAGTGTTATGGGTTTCAGGGTATTGGCAAGCTGTGATGCTCTTAATGGACGTCCCAGGTTTCCTGCTGGGACAGAGAAATGGGGCATTTAGATATTAGCAAAGAGCATTTCCAGATACACATGCAAAGGAAAGAATTGAAATTGTAAGGGCTTGGGTGAAAGCTGAAGAATCTCTTGTTTATATATTTGGGAACAATGAACAGTTTATTCTGAGTACATCAATGTGCAGGAAGGGTTCTGCCTAAGCCCTCTCCTTTCAGTGGAAGCCCTGACACACCACGTGCCTTGTCCTTGCTGAGATCCTTCCCAAAACAGAGAGGAGTGAACATAGCCTGAGATGTGCACCACCTGTTGCTGGTGAATGTGAGAAGGAGTTCAAGAGAAGGATTTGAGGCATCCTCCTCATCCAAGCCCTTTGCTTTCTTTTCCTTTTATAGTGGAGCAAGGCTAGTAAGCCTGCCTATGAGAAAGACTTCTCATGTGTTACAAAGAAGCTGGCTGGAGGAAGCTGACAGTTCATCGGTATCCAGGAAGAGATAGATTTCCTTCTTCATAAACATATCAGAATAAGGCTATAGAAGTAGTAAAATATTAAACCTCCACACATTTAGTTTCTTGGACACTCCATCAGAAGAGAAGTGAGGGAAAAAGTAAAAAAAAGTCATCAGTGTGCTTGTATGCACAACCACATATTGGATTATTTCTCCAGAAAGGAAAGAAAAAAGTCAGTCTCTGAGTATCTTTTGCAGGTAAGAAGGAAAATCACATAACTTCTAGTTGTTGGATTTACAAAATCCACTCAGCCCGTCTTCCTTTACTGGAGAAGCCAACAACTTTCTGGATCACACTGCTTCATAAATCTTAGGAGACAACTAAAGAAAGGATCTAGTACAGGATCTAGAATTTATTAAAATTGCTTGTGACTTTGAGAAAGCCTGCCTTTGTGGAGCCTGGAGAAGAATCTGTGTATAATATCTGTCTTGCTCTTATTTGATTTCCTATTATTAGGGAGAATTATTTTCACCTGTTTCTGAGTTATGAGAAAATTATTCTGAAAAGTCATGACTTAACTAACAGCAACCATAGACAATTTTGCTTTAGTAGCTTTGAGCTGATTCAGATTGTGGTGGTAAGGAAGAGGATTATACTTTTCCACCGGTCCCATACCAGTTTGCAGAGCTCTAATTTAAGTTCTTTGGGAGCGTTGCAGCACCCATGGCTTGAGTGCTTCCAAAGAGCTTGGGCATGGAGGCAGGAAGCATCTTGCCTTCTCTACTCCATGCCACTGGAAAGACCCAGCAGACCCAGCCAGGGTGTGGACAGGGGAGCTACATTTGTCAGTGGGACTGGGCTTCTCTTGCTCAAGAAGTGGTTCACCCTGAGAAAAAGGACTTTCAGTTCAGGAAAGACAAATGCCTGCATGACTCCTCAGTGTACAGTCACTCTGTGATATTGCTGAATACTCAGACGTGTGACAAGTGACAATGTGCTGTGCAAGATGGGATCAATGACAGGATGGGACCTGTAGGGATCCTCTCTTGGTCAACACACTTGTTGGACTATGAAGATCAGGATGGAATCACAAAGGTAGCCCAGGAAAATATCACAGAAGGCAGGACAAGACTGGAAGGGCAATGTCAGGCTTGGATATTTGAATGGTTAGCACTACCTTGGGCTGGTGCTCTCTGTGGCCAGAGGATGTTTTCTGTCTCCTTCTGTAACAAAACAGAAAAAACATCTTTTACTTGGAGTGTGCAAGGTGGATCCAGGATATCTACTGATAGGTCAGGGCCTATCAGGGCCACTGCATTCACATGCTCAAATACAGGAATGTAAAAAGAAAGGCAAAAAATTTCAGCCCAAAAAACCTGCCCAAAAGGAAGGGAAGTTCTGATGTAGAAAAGATGGGATGGCTAAGCAGTGAATGTAGGCTGGATATTGGTAGTCCTCATGGATGACTCCAGGGCTAATCTGCCAGGTTCCTCTGCCCTGGCAGATAAAACACATACAGATGGGTATGGATAATTAGGCTCCCCAATGAGAGTCAAACTGGAATGAGGTTTAGAGGTGGGATGAAGCTACTGCAGTTAGTCAGAATCTGAGAAATACGCTGCATTTCACCAGAATGTCTGGTCAAGAAGGTCCTTAGAGGCTTAACCACAAAATTAGGAACTATAAACTGAAGAGCAGATTCTGGGATAGCAGATGAGATAAGGTTTAAGCAATGTAAAACAAGCAGGTCAGGATTAGGAGAAAGAAAATCAGCAAAGGTCAAATCAAAAGTCTGTGAAGATGGGTCAAGAGCTAAGTAGGGAATTACAAGTGAGGTTCAAAGGCCAAAGCAAAGACTGGGCAGACAAGGAACACTGCATGCTGAAAACATATATATACCCCATAGCAGAGTCTACCTGTACTGGATTAATTAGGAGAGAAACTCTGATTTTGTGCTCAGATACTTACAGGGACAAAGCTTGGAGGCTATACTTGTCGTTCTTCAAAGAAAGGAGTTTTATTTATCACAGACAGAGTCCTGAGATTCTCCTTTTTCTAGACTCTATGAAGATAACTACCTTTCGAAAGAAAAAGACCTGAGGCACATGATGGTAGTTCTTTCTTCTTTTTTGAGGCAAATATTCAAAATAATTTCCAGTGTCCAAACCTTTCTAATCTAGACCTTTCAAGTCACCCAAGTCTGACTGCAGGAATTTCTGAACGACTTCTGTGGTCTATGTGCCATAGGCTGTGATCACCACATTCCCTCTTCTCAACAAGTGTCAGGATGCTTTAGAGGATGTCATACCTTGTGGCAATCACAAGGGCTCCTTACCTGTTGCTGTTGATTATTCTACTTAGTATTCTCTTTCCTCTGAGTCAAAAACTGGCAAGCTGAGAGAAGAGTAAAGTCATTACCATTTTTCTTGGCTTCAACAGGCTACAGACCCGTATTATCAACTGCAACAAAACGATGCTGGAAAGGAATTGAATATTTTGGTGCAGAGTACTTGAATGAGCTTCAAAATCTCATATGTTCCAGCTGAAAGATCAACATAATTTTGGTTTTAAAAAGCTGACTCTGCTCTGGACTGCTGCTGCTGTTATGACTTCATTAGTGTGGCACAGAATCTTGTCTCTCTCACCCTGGCTTTCCTCTGAAGTAGCTCTGTCAGCTCACTGGAGATATATCTGACTCAACTCAAGTTGCGAAGAGAATCAGGCCACAAATATCATCTGCTTAACTCTTTCAGACGGGAAGGAACTTCTGGTTTGGATCCCTTTGGGTTAAAAGAAAAAAAAAGGCAAAAAAACAAAAAGGCAAAAGAGAATCTTTAAAACCTCAAAAACAAACATAACCTTTCCTTCCCCTCAGCAGCAGGTTTTGCTTATAGAGTGATAGTATATGGCTCTATTTAGTGTGCCGGAGCTGCCCCACAATGAGACAGTACATTTTCTATTTTTCCTTCTGGGAAGCAGCCGGCTCCCCAGCAGGGCCGTGTGGACACAGCTCGGTTTGCTGCTGGAGCAGGAAGCAGTGGGTTTGCAGGGCTGACGCACTTTGGCTGCCTCTGCCACCCTCCATCCATGGCAGCAAGTTCATCCAGGCAGATATGACCTAGAAGGCTGTTTATGCAATAAAACAATGGAGTATTTGTTTCAGGCAGCTCTGATGACACTGAAATGACATCACTAGAAAACCATCTTTTCTGATAATAATTGCAGCCTACTGCTAGATCTAGATTTTGACTTTTTTTTTTTTTTTTAATTTTACTGCCTACATGACCCACTGCGGGTATAGTGTGAAATATCAAGCTAAAGCAGAGATGATGAGAATGACAAAACATTCACATGGCATGAGTAAGGTCCCCATGCAGAACAATGGCAGATCTGGGAGTTTGTTCTGGGTTTCTACAGAACCTGAGGTCTCCTTTGTGCATGAAACCATGATTACAGTCTTGCGGTGGGTTGTCTGTGGCTGGGTGCTATCCAAGCCATTCAATCACTTCTCTCCTCAGCTGAACAGGGGAAAGAAAATGTAGCAAAAAGCTCATGGGTCAAGATAAAGACAGGAAGAGATCACTCAGCATGAAAGCCATGGGCAAAACACACTTGATTCAGGTAAATTAATTACTTATTAATAGACAAATCAGAGTAGGGTGATGAGAAATAAGCCCAAACTTAAAATACCTTCCCCCTACCGCTCCCTTTTTTCCAGGCTTAGCTTTACTCATGAATTCTCTACCTCTGTTCCTCCAGCAGCACAGGGAGAAGGGGAAGGGGGGTTGCAGCCAGTTCATCACATCTCTGCTGCTCTTTCCTTCTCAAGCGGAGGATTCCTTATGATCTTGCTGTGCTCCAGTGTGGGGACCCTTCCAAGGGAGACCTCATCCACCAAATTCTCATAGGTTCTTGCATGGACTGCAGTTCTTCACAAACTGTTCCAGTGTGGGTCTTTCTCACAGGGAGAAATCCTTCAGGAACAGATTGCTCCAGTGTAGGTCCCCTATGGGGGTCACAAGTCCTGACAGAAAACCTGCTCCAGCACAGGCTTCTCATGAGGTCACAGCCTCCTTCAGGCATCCACCTGCTCCAGTGTGGGGTCCTCCAGGGTCTGCAGGTGGATCTCTGCTCCATCATGGACCTCCGTGCCTGCAGGGACAAAACCTGCTTCACCATGGTCTTCACTGTGGGCTGCAGGGGAGCCAGTGCCTGGGGCACCTCCTGCTCCTCTTTCTTCACAAACCTTGGTGTCAGCAGTTGTTTCTCTGATGTATAAATCCTTGCTCCTCTCTCTGGCTGCAATTTGCTCTTGTGTAGTAGCTTTCTCCACTTTAAACTGTGTTATCCCAGAGGCTCTACCACCGCTGCTGAGGGGCCCTGGCCACCAAAACCTTGCCATGCAAACCTGATACAAGCACACAGGCCCGGTGGTTTCCCAGAGGAAAAGAGATTGGAAATTTTTTACCAGTGCAAGCTCTTTGCTTATGAGTACAGTTGAAGATGTAGGTACAGAAATCTGTGTGACAACCTGACACAAACAGGCCAGAAGAAGACCTTTTGAAGTCTTGCCAGGACAAGTGACATGGATGGGTTGTTAGTATAAACAGTGGTTTATTGATATTAATCGATTTGGACCAACTAACAGCAGATCTACTAATTGTAGATACTAACCAATTATTCTTAAGGAAAAATACTACCCCTGCAACTTTTCTCCTATTGATCTAGGAGAATCTGAGGCTCCTGATCTCCTTAAGATGGTGTGAGGACCAAGATCACTCCTAGACTTCTGTCTGATGAACGGGATTTGTTGTGTGGATGTTTTTATTTGGTAGTTTGGTTTAAATCAACATATGACATTGTCCACACACTGTCAGAGGCTTTGGAAGTAGAGGCATCTACAAACCAGTCATCGTAGTACTTTGCAGACTGTGCTGTAGCTCATGGAAGCCAGCGCTTTACTACAAAAAACAATAGGCTGAATTCATCAAAGTGTTAGTGGGGTCAAAAGGGTAGGGTTGCCAAGGCATAACTCCCTGCAGTTAAAGGTAATTTTAGTTTTATTTCCTTTTTGATTAATGTTTAAACTTTGATTAAGATTTTTCCAGGGGAGAACAATAGAGCCGTGGGATAGATGTTTAAGTTCAACTGATAATGCAAAACAATTAAAATTAAAAAGTCCCCCTAAACCTCTCAGCAGAGCTTTTTCCAAGAGAAGTCCTTCTTGCCAAAGCTAAACAGGCAGTTCCCTTTCCACCTCTGTTGTTCTGCAAATGAGGGCTGTCTGTAAATAAAACTAACATGTTGCCCATCTGTTATGCACAGCTAAAGGAAATTTAAAGACAATACTACCAGAACTCCCAAAGATACCATCTAGTCCCATAAATAATTTATTTTTACAGCTCAGATCAAAGAGCTTGTGGATACTGGACTCATTCCTTCATGGCGTGCCCTTTGGAAGAAACTCCCACAGTCATGTGATTGTTTTTCCACTGCCCTCTGAAAAAGTCCTCAGGCTTAGAAGTTGCCTTTGCTCTGACTCCCTCTCCTGTCCCCTGGATTATGTTTCATATCACTTATGCTGTGGCTGTTCAAACCATCCCCTCTAGATTAGCAAGGATTTTTACTTTTCCTGGATGGTGCTGAGATGTCCGAGAAGGGTGTTGGGTAACAGTATGGATGGTGGACTGTCAGAAACACCACGAAGAGGGAATTTTTCACCCCAAAGCGTGAGGCTTTAGGAAAATGTTGGTGCCATTCATACTTCTAGATAAAGCAAGGAAGGATTAGGTTCTTTTTGTGGACCATGCCATGGCCCGGGGGTTCAGCTCTTGTGTAGGGGATTAGAAGTGGTATCATGGTATTATCACCCATGGGAAACTGACACCTGTTGCAATATTTTTAAAGCAGGCCAGAGCATGCAGGGTTATGTGTTGTGTTGGGTTATGTGTCTGGTGTGTCAAGCCACAAAAAACAGAGAACAGGCTGCATGGGGGGGAAGACAAGTGTCAGCTGAGGATACCCATGGTGGTCTAAGGCAAGTGAGCAAACAAGATATTGGCTTTTCAGTGCTGACTGTGAGCTCTGTGGCAGCTCTGTATCTATGAACAAATTAG
The DNA here is from genome assembly GCA_013400435.1 of Pycnonotus jocosus. Lineage (NCBI taxonomy): Eukaryota > Metazoa > Chordata > Aves > Passeriformes > Pycnonotidae > Pycnonotus > Pycnonotus jocosus. The sequence goes on from VWYP01019618.1 coordinate 65,594, forward strand.
AGTTCCTAACCTGATGCAGAATAATGCAGAGAAGCCAGACAGAATCAGTCTTCTCATTTCTAGTTAAATGCTTACTACCAATATTTTTCATGAAATAAGGCATACTGCTTCGTCTATATGGCAGCCATGGGTAGTGGCTGTCATGCTGCTCCCAAATAATACCTTTTGGAAACTGGTCCTTTAAATTGGGCAGAGCAAAACATCTTTGGTTCTAACACAATTATTTTGAGATTTGATCTTCCTCTCAGGCTGCTAAGCATTCTTAAATTCTTTTTCTTCTTTTACTTTGAAGTGTTGCTGAGGAAACTTGATGACTTTAATACACTGCCTGTGATAACGCTGATAAAAATAATCTCTGTAGCAGACTGGAGTCCTCTGAGAAGCAGGCTTCTCACACATCTCAGACAGTTTACAAAGCTGTGACAGTAGGAGAGCGTGGCTGCAGCCCAAGATGTGTGGTAGAACAAGCCCTGTTCCTTGTAGCCTGTTCAGCCAGGAGGGGCTGGGGAGAAGGGGCACACTCAGATTGCTTTTGCAGGTACTTTATTTCCCTGTTCATAGCCACTTGCCATTCTCTGGAGGCTGAGGTCCCGCTTGGGTGTGCTGGGCAGATCTGCTGTGAATTGCCATTCAGAGGGTGTCTGAGCAGTGAGATGAACAGCAGGGCTGCTTGCAGTGCAGATCAGCATATATTATGTGAGCTCTCAAAATGGCAGGAATGGGACCACGTATTTTTGAGGAATCTCAGCTATAGCCTCCTCTAAGTTCTAGTTATTTACACATACACAGGAGAAGAGGCTTTTCTTAATTTTACCTACGTAAGGCAGTAACTAATTATCTAAAGATCTCATTACTTTAACATACTCATTGCTTTAATTAACCTGCTTTAATTTATTTACAGTGTTGGATCCATATCTCTTAAAATGACAAAAGGCAATATGAGTAATTATAGAGTAGCAACATCTACTTTGAATGATTCTTATTGCTTAATAAAGAACATTGAAAGTGAAATAAAAGATTAAGACTACCACAATATACCGGAATGTAACTGGCATAGCTTTTGCAGCTTATTAATAAACTTCAATTAGGTCATAATAAAATAAAATAAAAATAACAGATAAAGGAAAGTTGGTTGATACATTTTATTTAATTCTCATCTTGGTAAAAAAAGCTTGCACGTGATGTTTATACAGTTATGGTGTGAGAAACAAAGTGTTTTGGGAAATACCCCTTCCTGCCTTGGAAGAATATTCCAAGAATATTACAGCAAAATATTTCCAAAAAGGGAGATGAATTCATATTTTGTGATAGAAGTTGCTTTATTTGCTAATGACATGCAATAAGAGACAAAAAAACCACCACGTAATAGCACAAAATTGTTTCAATAAATGTGACTGAGGAGAAAGTCAGATGGACTTAACTTTCTTGAGTGAATGACAGATAAAATTCAAAGAAAGCTAGAAAGTAACATGTTTTTGGAAGAAACATCTGGAACTCTGAATTACCCTATCACCACAAAAAAAGATTTTAACAAAAGCCAACCAGCAGAGATAAGGGAAATCTCTGCAATGGGAGGAGACAATCATCTCAGTTACTTGCTGTAGGTCTTGTGTGTCTCTCACTGAATCACCTAGACATGGCTGGAAGCTGAACTGTATCCTGAGAGTTTGACTTTGACCCAGTATGGCATTTTTTAGATCCTGAAAATTGGCATTTGGGTGGTGTTGTGAAAGCTTTGCACTCAGCATATAAAAAACCCCACCAGAATCAAACTTATTAATGAAATGCCTAAGAAATAGGATGTCAAACAATTGAATGCTCTGATATCTTCACAGTGATGGCCTCATCAGAAATACTGTTCTCAGTCTAGTCAGCCAATCTTAAGACCAGCTTTAGAGTTTGTTCTAGAAAGGAGATGAATGCCTCTGGAGATGCTGAAATGGTCAGTCTTGAAGATAAGGCTGTGGACTAGCTGGGGTGATTCCTCTGACACAGTGGTGCATTTCCTTTGTCTCTAGCATGTTCAATATTTAGGCAATGACTGTTTCATTTCCTGAACTTGCATTCATCTTGTTTAAAGATGCACTTAACTGATGTTTAATAAAATATTGTGGATACTCTTGAATTTAATGAGTTGCCATGTCAGATTTCATTTAAATCCTTTGATTTTTGTCTTACATTTATAGCCTAAAGCTCTGTTTTTCATTTTGACCAGAATTATTGCTCTAGCTATTGGCAGTGGGTTCCCTGTATTTACATACCTGCAAAATAAAGATTGAGCCAAACTAAATTAAAACTTAATAATAATAAAACCTCCTCAGAAAATGAAAACAACAACTGAGCTCCATACTTCACCTCCTCAGAAATCCTAAACCACAACACATCAGCAAAAAGTACCTTTTTTTGCTTTATTACTCAAGGCATGTTTATGTATTTTGGGCCTGAAATGAATGGGCCCTTCTTAAATACGACATCTGTGTATTTTAAAGCAAGCTAAACCTTTCTGTGGGGATTATGCTAAATTGACACCCACAGAGATTACAGTCTCCTCTTTTCATGTGGAGAGGATGTCACCCCATGTGTTTGTTTTTGTGTGTGAGCATAACCCATGCTCCTGCAGTGCCTGAAATAGGTGGTTTGCTGTGGTTGATTGAAGGATTACATAGCCTGTGCTGCTGGAACTCCAGGTCTCCTGGTATTTTCATGCATGCCTCTGCACCTCAGCAGTCACAGACATTTTTGTGTGTTACATGCCATGCCTACCTGTGGCCCTGTTATCACGATCTGTGGCTCCAGGTATCCTTTAGTTACATCCACATGTGAGCTGGAGAGCCATACTCTGACTTGATGATCCTTGTGGGCGCCTCCAGCTCAAAATATTTTATGATTCTACATAAAGAGTAATGCTTTGAGAGTACACAGTGCTCTACTACTTAACCAGAACCCATGAAGCATTTTGATAAGACTGAGCAAAACAGAAGGAGGTATGTGCTGCCCTTGCTGCTAAAGGATTTGTCACAGAACTAAACATCTCTGACATTTTCTTTTAAAAACTGTTTCTGTTTGAAACAGTTTGTTTCTTTTTTCAAACTGTTGTTTGAAAAGAATTTTTGTAACAAATGGTAAGTTTTAAAAAATGCTTGAGGTGAATATTTTTTTTTTTTGCCAGGGAAATTTTTGAGATGTGTTCTGGTGTTTCAAATTTCCAGGAGAGAAAAACCTATGGCTCTGGCCTTTGAATTATGCTTTTGTTCTGTTTGGTAATGTCCCTGTTTTGCAGGTCTGTATACACAGGTATATAAACAGAGTTGTCACAAGTATAATGTAGAATGGCACAGAGGAGCAGGAACTCCAGAGTCTACCATGTGAAATCTCAGTCCCCAAGACCACTCTTTATTTTAAATTACATAGTGTTACCTGAAAAACAGAAGCAGGGATTAGATATAGCTGTGATGAAGATGAACAATTCATATGAGAGTGACTTCTGGAGATTAAGTTTTGGCAATTCCAATGCTCTTATTTCCCTTTCTCTTAAATCATAACACTGGATCTTCTACTAAATTAAGTTTATAATGAGAAAGTTGTTTACAAGCTTGTTGCTGATCTAAAGGAGTGACTTTGTGAGTGTATTTTTGGTCCTTTGTATGAGGCCTTTCAAGTACTGCCTGACAGGCAAACAGCTACTGCAACCATATTCTTGATAAGCAGGTGCTCAGGTGTGCTCTGGTCAGGTAGAAGCAGCCTGTGAAATTAATTGGTGCATGTAGCTATTCATGCCACATTCATTGTAAGATGTATTACCTCCTCTTTTTTATTATTTTTGAGGTAATCTCTTGACAAAAAAAGGTCTGCTGGCTTTATTAATCTTCTGGTTAAATCAAGAGCCACATTAAAACTGTAATCAAGTATTTCCCCACCACCAGACTTTGTTTAACTAAGTAGTTCATGGGAGAGGTTTATTCCCCTTTTATAGTGAGTTCAAGGGAGACAAAGGATTTGTGTGGCCAAGCACTAAGTGGAAAAGACTAAGCTAGACTTTCTGTTATTGTGCCCTTCTCTAAACCAAAACCCCAAATGGTATATAAAATATTTCCCTTCTTGAATTCCAGTAAAGTTATTTCCCCAGTTTTCCTTTACCTCAGCACAGGGCATTTTACTTTTAAAGTAGAAAATGTTATTTATACACTTTTGTGCTTTCCTTCCCTTTCCTTTAATGCTTTTCCAGGGATTACAAAATAAGCAAACTCTACAAAAGTAGTTTGAGAAAGTTTAAAGTGCATTAAACTTCCCCTCATTCATGAAGGAGAGGTGATTGAAGTGAAACATAGATGTGTTTGGGGTTTACTCTTTCAGGGTTGATAATGAGATTTAAAATAAGGGTAAGTAAACGCTCCTTAATTAGGCACCTGTTATGTTCCATCATGATCAGTGCTTTAAGGGATAAAAATGCCAAGTGGCAATGACGTTTTGTACAATTTTGAAAAGAACATTTCTGCTCACACTTTGCTTAAGAAATACAATGAGGCTGGCTTTAGTTTGCTAATAGATATTTAAAAATCAGTTTGGGAAAAGTTATTCCATGAGGTAAAGATCCTGTTTGAAGTGGAAGCTGTTCATCTGAAGAAACATCCATCACAAGACAAGAAGAGAATTATTTCTTTGTGACTGGGAAATCAATGAGACATCTGTTTTAATGTACAGGCCAGAAATAATGCAGTGAGTTCAAAAGGGAATCATAAAGAAGGCTGCTTTTTGTCTCTTCTCTCCAGAGTCTGTAGGCTGGGACTCAGCACAGTATTTTGCATTAGCAGGACTTCTGGAGTTTGTGTCCTTAATTAAGTGGTTGAGGTAGACCTTCTGAGGACGCTGGTGTTTAGGATTATATGAGTTACTGGGGATTTGTGTTTACTGACCTCATAAAAGAACTCCATTTGGATCCTAATTTGTCCTGTTTCCCACTGCTCAAATGGCTGATCCTGCCCCATTCTTGGTGGGGAGCAGCAGCTGGAGGCTCTATGGTCTCTGGGATGCTTGGCAGGATGTCAAAGCACTGACTCACCTTGGGCTTGCTCTTCCTGGGAATACCATTCCTGGGCTGCAGGCTCAGGAGGGGCAGTGGGACACGTGTACATCACTGCACGTGGTATGATTGTGTCCATGTGTCCTGCTTGCTTCCTTTCTCTCCTCTGGACACCCCATAAAATTTGTCGGGTCCCTGTCTCCTGTCTTTCAAGTGCATATTCAATGAATTCGGGTTTTCCCTTGCAGGCTCTTCTTTGCAGTCTCTTTAGCTTTCCTGAATAGTAATGGTGTGGGAAGCAGCCAAAAAAGGGTTACAACCACTATACATCTGCTTGCACTGGAAAGACCCTCCCTACAAAACCCAGATGCCCTGAATGAGTCCTAACCCTTACTCGTAAGGTTTTTTGAGGACGAGAAGAAACGAAATATTGAGGACTCAATTACCCCAAGGCACACTGGATTGGGAGTGTTTTATAGTTCCTCAGTGTGCACATACTGCCTGAGATATGAGACCAAGAGGAACCCCCAGGCACTGGGTAATGGGCTTGTTAGAGCCCTGCTGGTATCTCTAGTGTGGAGTCTGCTTATGGCAAAATTGGGTTTGCAGATGTCTGTTTCCAGAGGGAGGAGAGAATAGCAAGAGGATATGCAGCTCTGGCAGTGTTTGAAATCTGAGACCAGTGGTCACCCTGGAAACAGCATGTTGAAAGTCTGAAAAACCTCCTGGCAGTGCGTGGGTGGAGTAAAAAAAAGTCTTTGGGGTTGTGTGTGTAATTCCAACAAGTTGTGCTCGGCGGGAGAGGAAACAGCTACTGAGGGGACACATGCATACATCCTCTGGGGAGCCATCTTATCACCCCTTCACATTGAAAGCTGCTAAAAATGATGATGCTTAGGACACATTTTCCCTTGGGAAATATCAGTGAAATCAATGCATTTTTGTTTCTGTTACCACAGTCCCATGGAAAAAGTCTGTGGAGAGATGCACAGAACAATAAAACAAAATAGTCAAAGGTGGGAAAGCTGTGCTTTACCAAAGGCAGCAAAAAATGCTGCTCCCCCTGAAGAAGATGTTTGCTTTGCAAATTCCAGCCTGGCTGGTGACAGGACAGGGTTCCAAACCTCCTCGTTCCCTGATGTCATGTGTGGAGAATGAGGCAATCTGACATTTCTGGATTGCCTGTGGATGCAGACCCATGGGAGTCTCCCCATGTGCAGGAGCAGCACAGTTGTTCCTCACGTACACACAGCTCAGTGGCCTGGCTCCTGCTCCCCACGGGACAGCTGGTGGTGACACTTCCCTGGTGCACCCTTCAGGCTTCAGTAGGTGTAGTTCAGTGGTTTCCTGAGCTAGCAATGGATGTCTTGACATCTGACAACTCATGAAAGAGTTTCTTTCTACAAATTGGTCAAGTTATGTCTTTTAACAATGTGAATTTGGACATCCACAATGCTATCTGACAATGGTTCCCCATTTTAAGCATAGGATGCTTTGAAATATAGCCTCCCTTTATTTAATTTGACATTACCACCTGGAAACTTCTTTTAACATTTTTATTTCCTGTATCATTTGGTATATTGAAGTCTTTGCTCATATCCTCCTTCTCACTCACTAAGTGAAGAGTCCTAGTCCTTCAAATTTTTTTTACAGAAATTGCTTCATGATTTTTGTCATCCTTATTTGTCTTTTTGTGCACCTTTTATAGTTACAGTATATCCATTTTGTGATGGTGGGATGAAAACCATGTTCAGTATTCAACAGGTAGGGGTACGTAGGTTATTGCAATTGTTTTTATGTCTATTCCTTACTTGACGAATCCTGGCATTGATTTACTTTTTTGATGGCTATGAGGCAGTCAAGTAAATGGAATTACCTAGTGTGATCCTACAATCTTGTGTCTAAGGGGCAATAGTGAAGTTTAAGTTAGCATTTGTTTAGCGCGTGCACATTTATTTACACCGAAATTTCTGTTTCTATTTTATTTACACTTTTTTCAAAGGCCAGTCTGCCTTTGTTCAGACACTTTCTGGACATCCAAAATTACCAGATCCATTTGATCTCCTCTGCTCCACACTTGTCAAATCCTTCCAGGAGCTGCACAAGCATAGTGACTTGACTTCCTTCTACAAAAGCTGCATGGAGTCTTCCCAGCAGATTGGGCTTATTCCTGTGCCCCTCTAATTATATCATTTGGAATAATTTTTACCAATTTACATGTGCTGGTATGCAAAGGAAGTTCCTCAGCATTAAAATGTAGTGACTTTCCAGGACTGGTAACAGGGAGCTCTATGGATGATATGGGAATCACTATTCGAAGAAGCTGCTGAATTTCTACGTGGGTAAAGCCAATCATATTTTTCCACTTTTTAGTCTTCATTCACCATTGCTATTAGATGGGATGTGTAATTTTCCTGATTTAGTTGTACTGACGTGCAGCCTTGCTGGAGCAAGCACAGAAGATTGCAGTCCTGTGTGTGTTACTTGTGAATACATCCCATGAAGTTTTTCTTTTTCTTCTCTTTAGGCTTTAACAGAGGTAAACACTGGAAATGAGGCCAGTGCTGAAATACTAGCTGAAAAATGCAAGACTTGGGGGGAGATTTAAGTCTCACAGAAGGAACTTGCAATTTCTAACGTTCACTGGGTTGTTTCCTGCAGGGACTTAATAAAGAAACAGGAAAAGCATACCCCTCTATAAAATTAGAACCAGTTACTGTTTCTTGTTTCACTATTTGCATACCCTGTGATGATTAAAAAGTAGCATCTTGCCTTGATTTGTCATCTTTTTGGAAAAAAAGTTTAACCAAAGAATTTTCCCAGACTTGTGGACTCCCTTAAAATATAATCTTTATTTGGCTTTGCTTTTTCCATGGACCTGGATAAAATATAGACTACACTAAGAGGAGTCTGTTTATTTGGTACCTCAGAGAGTTCTTTGACATGTGTGAAAATGACCTCTGTGCCAAGGATGCACAAGCCTATGTGGAGATGAAATAAACAGGGAAAAAAAGTAACCTGAGTGCTTTAAACCAGTGAGAAAGAATGATGTGCACAGGAACATTAGCACTGCATTTGATATATCAGCTTGTGCTCTAAACATTACAGAATAGGTGCAATGCAATTTATTTTTCTGCTATTTGTCCTTTATTTCTTGGTGAATCTGTCAGCTAGGAAAGAGAGAATAAATCTGATATTAAATTTACAATGCATGGAAAACACTCCCTTTCCCACTTTATGGAAACATATATACCTATCTCAAGAATTTCTTTTATTTATGCATACAACTAATCCCACTGAACTCCAAGTACCCTATGTGAGTAAAGAGATATGTGTGTGCACATTTGCAAAATTCAGACTTAAGGGCTAACTTTGTTATGTGGACATAATGTATGTGTCCTGTTTGTGTTGTTTCTTTTTGTTTAACAAATCATAATCTATTATTTACATTCTGTGAGGGACTCTATTTGCATTCCCCCACAGCATCTTTTATTGACTGTGGTGATTGTTTTAAGGAAAGCATACATTTCCTTATTTTTCTATGGAATATGGCTTAGCTGGAGCATCTGGTTTCAAGTGAAGTGTTTTCCTACCTACTTTTCCATCTGAGCAGACCAAGGTGTAATAAAGTTAAAAACTGAGCTCAATCATACAATGGTTCAAATCATACATGGGTCAAAGCCTTGAAGTGGACAAAAGTCGTGACTTTTGACCACGGAGTCCTTTTTTTAGGCCTCAGTTGGCAAAATGTGTCTGAAAACCTTTGATTTGAGGTGAATCTGAAGTAGTTTTGAGTAGGTTTGGGTGACTTTGATTAGATGTCTGTAGCTGTTTCTAAGCCAGCAGGTTTTGATCCCTGCTCAAAATAGGGGTGATATATCCACATCTAGTTCAAACATGGTACTCCTACATGCACTGTGTTTTACTTGACAAAAAACAAAGAAACCCCCCAAAAAACCCAAACCAACAAAAAACCCATGGGAAAAAAGTAAAGATAAATTTTAGTTTGACTTTTCTTGGGGTGTCTTGACAGAGACCTCAGAAAGGAATTCTTTCTACAGAAATGTTCTCACCTGCCTCCCTAATTTACAGGATTTAATAGGATGTGTGAGCTCTGTGGAGAGTACGAGATGTTCATATTTGCTGATGGAGTGTTTCACTAGGATTGTGGTGGCATCCTTTTTTATATGACAAAGTTAGAACCCTTTATTCAGCAAGAAAGTGTTACAGAATCAAGCAGCAGCTAAACTAGTGGGGTTCTGCTGAAATTTTTTGCATTCAAATTTAGGAAAAAAGGTAGAAAAAACCCCACTCTAACTGTAAAAACAAAGACATGAAAGCAACTTACAGTAAGATTCACTTTCTGGATTAATCTTTCTAGGCTTTTAGAATCATTAAGCATCCTTTACAGTAAGAAAAAGTCAATTTTCTGATATAATCTGTGTAAGGGCATGCAGCTTCTTGGTTTTGAAACCTGAACATTTTGATTGAGCACTTGCAGGAGCAGAGAATCACAGAATGCTGGTGTTGGAAGGGCCCATCAAAGATCATCCAGTCCAACATCCTTGCTGTGGGTAGAAACACCTTTCACTCGATCAGGATGTTCAAGGTCGCACCTTGAACACTTCCAGCCGTAGGACATCCACGACTTCTCTGACCTACTAAGTCCAGGGTCTCAACACCCTCATAACAAAGATTTTCTTCCTTACGTTGAATGTAAATCTTCTAGTTTGAAACCACTACCACTTGTCCTGCCATTACAATGCCTCCCCGTCTTGAAAGGCTGCAATAGGTAGCTCCTCTCTACTCATAGCCACACTTTCCGTGTTGTTTGCAATCTTTCCTTCTGTGGGAGCAGCTGTTTTCCCTGCTCCAGACTGTGCTGTCAGAAGTGCCATGTATGCCATGGGGAGCCATGTGCTCCACAAACACCACAAGAGAGAGAAGCTGCATCACCTTCCACTAGTTGTCACCTCTGCTGGATGCCAGCGTGTGGATATAACACAACAGTACTTTCCAAGTTCTCAAATGGACCCTGGTATAGAGGTTCATTTTCAACCCATTTTCAACCCTATTTGTAGGAGTGGAGTCTCCTAAAGAGCTTTATAGTGACTCCTTCTGACCTTTGTTGGATAGAGAAACGTTTGCAACAAAGGAACTTTTACTCTTGGAAAATACACATTTTGCCATCTTCAGTCTGTCCCATTCTTGCATTGCACACTGTTCTGACTCTATAGGGAAGAGGTCTTTCAGTTGGTGGAAAAAAATATTAATAAATGAATGATCTATAAATAAACAAATGGAGACTGCCTAAAGAGGAGTGAAGTTGTTTAAATTAATAGATCACCAGAGTAGCAGAATTCTTTCTGGGAATAACCCCCTATTACAAAACACTTAACTTTTTCCACATTTCAACTTCTGGGTACAATTGTCCTTTAACACAAATTTTAGTCCAGAATACAGCATGAACTCATGTGGCTTCATCTAAAGTGCTGTGGAATTCAATTGCTTCATGACTTTTATTTTTGCAAATTGTTATTTCTTACCATGTGGGCACTATAGAATGCATTTCAAATTTATTTATTCAAACTGAAATAAAAAAGTGGAAAATTCCTCCCAGCAGAGACTAGCACTGGGGCTTCACAGAGAAAGTCTTGATCATGTTGAATTAATGTCTTGTGGATTTAAAAAAAATTAATTCAGGTGGCTGACCTAGTATGTATGTAACTCTGGCTGAAGTTAGTCACTTTCAAAGATTAGTGATTATATAGTTGAGCCTGCAGGTTTTAAGAAAAATTCTTGGCATGAAATGCAGAAAAACAACTTTATAGATTACATGTCCCCCTTACACATACTGTACCACATGAGAAAAATCAATTCTGTACCTATTAATTTGGCCTGAGGTGGGCCTCAGTTTGGCAGCTTGCCTCATATAATTTGCCAGCTTTATAACATGCTGGGTTTAGTTATTTTCTCAGTGGTGAGAATACCTATTTATTAGGAGGAATAGAAAGGTACTGGACTAGAATAAATTTTCTATGTCCACTGCCTCTTGTAGTCAATTATTAACAAGTTTGGGCTTATGGTCAGGATATTGTTTCTCTGTTTGAGAAAAATACTTCTAATTTACAGCTAAAATGAATTAGTGATTATTTATACCTTTTACTGTTATGGTGATCTTGTCTGGCAGTGTAAGTAACATTTATCAGGATGTGCATTTGGTGTTCCCTTCTGTTTGTTACAGAGAGAATCATATTTGCTTTCAACCTCCTTTTTGTAGGCTGTATAAGTCAAGTTGGTTTAGCTTCATCCATTTTAGGAACCCACACCTGTTCCAGTTTGTGTTTTCATGCATGACTGGGTCTGTATGATATTACAGAGGTGGTTTCATTAAAGTGTTTTATAATGAAATCTGTGTTCCTGCTGCTGAATAGGAAAATAATTTTGTCTCCATATATATCAGGACCATATTTTTCTTTTACAGTGACATCATAGGTGTGGTTCTTGCTCTTCCTGTTACTGATTGACTCATTGTTTTTTCTGCTCCTCATCAAACTGGTGAAATCCCAGACTATGACCAAAAAAAAAAAAAAAATTCTTGGAGATTTCTAGCTCCCTGACCTTATGCTTGGCACTGCTGAATGCTGACTGATTTCCAGAGCTCTATGCCTCAAGGTCATCTGGTTCTTCTCAATGTCCAGACAGAGAAGAACTAAGAAATTCCTTCCCTGTGCCCTGTCCCCCAACCCCAAAAAAGTGACACCACCATCGGGCGTGGGTATCCAGTGGACCTGCCCAGGACACCCTACTGAAATACGTACATTGCAGGTGCTGCACCAGTCAGTTTGTAGGTAACCACTCCATGACACCCTGTTCTCTTGATTCTGATTATGATTTTTAACTCATGGGCATAAGCAAAAATATATAGTTTCTTGAAGGACTCCAAGGAAACCTCCCCCCTCAGACCAATTGTTTTGCTGTCAGCACATCCTTCTCTGTCGTTACTTTGTTAGCATCTTACAATTGTTGAATTCAATTCCCATTTTCTACATCATAGTCTTTTCCCATATGACAGTGTAGAAAGAACTTTAATGAAGTCCAGATATAGGAAAACTGGTTCATTTATCTTGTCTGAAAACCTATTATTCTGAAAAGTTCAACTCTTGGTAAACCCATCTTGCTTTATTCCCTCAGTTTTCCTCTTTCTTCTGTGCTTTTAATGTCTGTGTTGACTTCAAAGTGTATTTTAAAACTGTGGATGAAGATCTGCAGTTCAATGGCTTTTAATTTTAAAAATTATTATTTCTCTTTTCTTATAGGCAGTTTTCTCTCTGGTATTTGCCCAAAATGTAGACTTAGTTTTGAATTAGATGGCAAATAGAACAAAATGGCAAATAACCACAGAATCTCAAAGCAGAATAATCCTGCCCCAGTGCAGAAACCATGAATAGACAAGTGAATTCTGGTCTTAGGAGGGAACTTAAAGAGGCTCACAACACTGAGTTTCCTAAAACAATCCATATGCAGACATATACCTATTAAATTGAGGCCTAACAACTCTCTAATTCTGTGCAAACTTCATATGATAAACAAAATAAAGAGTGAATAGGAAGACATTGTTTGTGGAGCCTGGGAGATGCTATCCTTCAGCAGGCTTCCGGCTGATATCAATGAAGTTGAGTGTGACACAGCTCAGACAGCACTCATCAGCCCTCAGGAACTGTTATCTGTGTAGCCGGGAGATCTGTGCAGGTTCCTTTAATATTCCCACCCTCTTCTAACTCATTAGCCCTTTTCAACCAACCTTGGAAAGGCAGTAGTAATCACAAAGCCTTTACAACTCTTAAAGTTTAAACAGATGGAGGAGAGAGAAATGTTAACTTTACCACTTAGAGAGAGGCCAGAGTGTAAGCACTGGTAGCATAGGCAAAGATGTCTTAAATCCCCAGCACTGGGAAGAGACAGTTTCAAGAGGACATTGAACCTGGACAAGGAGGAACCAAAAAGTGAGCCCATGTATTACTCTAGTTTAAAACTGCTGATAGGGCCTGACTTTTGCTTTTTGCTTTATCTGTACAGATGTCTCCTGTCAAGTGACCATGTTTGAGAAAGACCCTATTCAGAGTCATGGGATCACAGGCTCTTGCAGGGTAAGTGCCTCCAGTTTTTCTGACATGGCTGAGAGCAACAGCTCTGATGGCAGCTGAGCTATGGTTAAAAACAAAAAGATCCTCTTATCACTTTCATATCTGTCTTTGACATGGTCCAGATAATTCAACTGGTTAATTTAATTCTGCTGCTTTTCCATGCACAGCTATGTGCTAGAACACTTGTCTCAGGGTTAAAATCATGAATATCTTTGTCTTTAGCAGCTGCTTGGTTTCCCTCTGTGCTTGAGTGGTCATAGTGACAACAGATTACGGGGTTGAATTTTCTGGGTTTTACTGGTTTACAGGATTAGAATATACAAGACATTTAGGGGGAAAAAAAAAAAAAAAGCTTTCCTTCATTGTACTCTAGAGATAGGATTTTTCTTTTCTTATTCTTCCTAAAGATGGATAGATTTTCCACTTCTGTTGTCTCTGTAAAAGGCACTTACTATTGAGCATTTAATATCTTCTTTTCCTACCTAGCATATTAACAGACCTTTGTCAGGAGTGTGGGTTGGTCAAACAGGCCAGCTATTAATAAGCTTCTCATCTTCCTTCTCATTAATTTTTCTTCCTTTATGTTTTGCTTAAATTTTTCCTTGTTGTAGTCAAAAACTCTGTAATAACTGTGATTTGTGCCTGAGAGATCTCTGCCATTACTTTTGAATAAGTAACTCTGTAGAACTGTAGTTCTGATTGGAGGAAGGAAAGTAAAGGAGTGATTGGGTTAACCAGGGGGATGCTTGAAGAATGGATTTAGAGAAATGGCCAGAGGAAATGGGATTGAATTAATTAGTTTCAAGTTCAGTACAGTAGTATTTGCTATTATAAATCTGGGGTAGTATAGTTAAGCAAGAGCTACACAAACAGGAAAAAAACAACAGTTCTTGCTGAAAAGTATCTAAGGATTGTTTTGTGTCATGATTTGAATAGAAAGTTGTGATTGCCATGTTTCTAAAAAAAAAAAAAAAAAGGATGCACTTGGATTTGTAAACTAGATTTTGCCTCCAAGATGTGTGGAAAAAGTTACTTCTCTGTTCCAAAATGAGTAGGAAGCAGCTGGAGTAGAATGTTTGGCTTGAGGCATTTCAACTAAACAAAAATGACAGGGGTTCAAAGAAATTAGAATGGCTGAGCTAAGAGAAATACTATAATAGAGGAACCAAGGGGAAAAAAAAAGTTTGAATACTGGGGTTACTCAGTTTAAGGAACTGGAGACTGAGGGGAGTCGGGATTACAGTTTCCAAGTGTTAATTGACTAGTGCAAAAGAAAAAGGAGTAACTTTCTCCAGGTCTCTGATGAATAAGGGTGATCTTCAAAGGTTCTAAAACTGCAGCAAAAAGGTGCAGGGCAGATACTAGAAAAAACTTCTTGCAGAGAGGACAGTGGAGTACTAGAGGTAATTGCCTAGGGAGCTCTAGGCTAAGTCTAGGGCAAGAATAGCTCAGACAAACATGAGTAAGGAATGGTAGTGAGAGGGTCTTTGTGAGAGAAAGTGAGCCTCTCCTGAGGACCCTTTTGGGACTGTTTTCTCAGTCATTGTGGTTCTCTTGTCTTATAAATCATGACTAGCTCTTAATATAGCCCTCTATTACTGTACTGATGTTTCTATTTCTGGAGTTAAATGAGTATCTTAAGAAGACAGCAAGTTTAGTTAAATATGACCCCAAGTCTAGCTTAAAACTTGTTAGAGTTCACAGAAAGAGTATAATCTTGAAAAGCATAATATGAGCCGGGTACAAAATGCATGTTAATGTTGAAGCATGTAACAGTTGTGTGGCATCTTCTGACTGATCTGCACATGACACGCAGTGCTTGTGGTTTAGCTACAGACCAGGATGTGGTTCTTGCCTATTTGATCTTCTGATTGATGACCCAGGGAATACCATTCCTGGTTCCCCAGAGACTGCAAGCAGTATTTAAAGGGTTCACAAAACTTTGATTGCTGGTTGATGGGTTAAGCAAGAGAGTTGACTGAAGAAACCTCTAATATTTGCTTTTTAGTGAGGGATTTCTGACTAGCTCAACATTTAATATCAACAGTCAGGGAAAAAAATGATGGTTCCTTCTCCAGATATGAGGTTATTGCAAAGGCCAGCATAATCTTGCTTTGACTTTAACATACAAAGGAATTTTCTCTTTCGGTTCTGTCTCAATTAGATATGCATTTAGAGAAATAGTGCTATATTAATCTTCTTTTTAAGTATTTATGACTTAAAATAAGTCTTCCTGACTTAAAATAAGTCATCAGGCATAATTGCTCACATAGCTGCTGTCTGATGAGGATCTACAAATCGACATTGATTAACAGAATCATAAAAGATGTAGAACAGCTATATGACTGTAGTACTCTTCCTACAAAGCACCAAGATCAGATTTTAATATCTTAAAATGCTCTGCT
The DNA here is from genome assembly GCA_013400435.1 of Pycnonotus jocosus. Taxonomy (NCBI): domain Eukaryota; kingdom Metazoa; phylum Chordata; class Aves; order Passeriformes; family Pycnonotidae; genus Pycnonotus; species Pycnonotus jocosus. The sequence goes on from VWYP01019618.1 coordinate 81,166, forward strand.
CTTGCTGTGTTTGATTTCCAGTCACTGTAGATATTTTCTTGTTGTGATGAGAATTGCCATTCTGAATTGTCCTGTGTGCAAACAAAAGTCTCTGGGCTTGAGTCAGTTCTAACTTACCCTAGCACTGGCAAAATCGACTTCAGGTCACAAAAGGAAGTTGAAAGGGATAGACAGAACAACACTGCATGCTTCTGAATATGAGTAACTTTTCAGAACTCGTGTGCCATTTCACAGTGTGCAGTTTTTGGGAGCCAGAGAGTGTTAGTGGATGGCTCGTTTATATGGGCTTTAGAGGAAAAGCATTTGCTTACAGTAGCCTCACTATAAACTCTGGGGGAACCTTGGCTGTAGCAAACAGCCAGACCCAACAGTGGGTTGCCAGATAGTGGTAGACCAATTTCACAAAGCTAGTAGAAGAATGATCCTTTCCATCTTTCTGTTTGCCACCCATGCACTAATACACATTATTTCTCTTCTAGACCCATAAATTTTTTTTCATTCCTGAGCAATTTCTGTGCCGAGGGCCATTGCAGGCACTGCCAGCACTTCTGTGAATTATTTGCTTCCTGTTGTTCTCTCTTCTTTACACCTCATGACAGATTCATTCAGTAAATCCTTTGATCCCCCTTCACTTTCATTTATAGTGACATGTCTACCAGGATTTTCTAAAGCTCTTTTCTCCATGGTAAGAACGACCACAACTCCTTCTCTACTCTGATGCCTTGAGAGGCTACTTAGAACAGAGGCTAGACAGCGTTAAAGGAATAAAGTAGGTATTTATTAAATAGGCCTTCAAAGAATACACCTTGGGCAGTACAAGATTCTGGCTGAGGCTACACCCAAGATGGACAATGGGTCACGAGTCTTCACACTTTTAGAAGTTTTGGTCCATTTACACACTGGGGTTAATTGTCCAACTACAGCTTCAGGTTATGAAGTCCCATCATCCCAGATTGCTTTCTTCAATTCACTGTTTATACTTTTTGGACCTGAAGCTGTGATGGTGTCCTTGGTTCTCAGGCTGGAATAAGACTGTTTTGTCTAACTAAAATGTGAAGAGAACTTGCTAACACCTTATATGAAGTTCAGAGTTACGTGCTAATGCAGTAGAGAATCTGGAAAATCTGGAAAGCAAAACTTAAGGCATCATTCTTAAGGCATCAGTCAGCAGTTTTATTTTCACAGGGCTGAAACAGTCTTCACATGGAGCAGGCCCTTCTGGAGGAACATGCTGGGAAGTAGCTAATGCCACTAGGTGGAAGTCCAGTGGTGACTGGGCTGCTGGACTCCACAGTGGGAAAAAAAGTCCAACATGCACTTATAACATTCCACCTCATAGTAGGTTTGGCAAGGACTTGGCTGGGTTTAGGTGGGGACACTGTCTCTTTTCTCTGTCTCCATGGGCTGGAAAAGTGCCAAATACACTGTTGGTTAGCTGAGTTACATCCAAGCTGGAGGTGCTTGCAAGGCAGATTAGTCTCATTACAAGGTCCTAAAATCTGGATGCTCGTGGGAAAGGATTAGTGATGTTCTGAGCTGGGAGTTAGGGAAGCAGGTAGAAGCAGAGTGGAGAGTTTGTGTTCAGAAAGAGAGGCTTCTAGACAAAAGTGAATGAAACTAACAGCTAACTTAAGAGAAAAACCAAAGACTCAAGTTAAAGGCTCTAAAAAGAAATTCTAGCAAGCTGGTAGGGGTGTTTTAGTAGTAGTTAGGGCTTTACTAAACCTGTTAAATTTAGTACAAAGTAGCAGCCAAAATGCTTTAAAACCAGATGTTTGTGATTAGAGAGGGAGTCCTTGAGCTAAAGGGAGGGATGAGTTTTTGCATTATACTAGGTTTTACTAAGATGAAAAGTAAATTTGGAGCCTTAGCAAACCATGAGGGGTCCCAGGACAGGTGGCTCCTGCAGGGGTTTATTATTTTTTCAGAACAGGCACATATTGGTTTTGAGATATGATGCAAAGAGAAGCCTAAAGCTGACTTAGCTGGCGTAGACATATGTAGGTAGGGCTGGGAGACACAGAGAAGACAAATGTGTCTGGCAAATATGTGTGAAGGATGCTTGTTTGTCTGCAAAATGGGTGGGTTGTTTGTTATTGCAGCACTATTTTAGGGGGAAAAAACTGCCTTGCTTTCAGGTTATTCTTTTGAAATCTGCTGCTGCCCCCTTGCTCTTCACTCTGACCTTCTTGCTTGTGAGGATCACTGGATGACCTTCTCCCCACAGCAAGCACATGCTCCAAGGTCACAAGGCTCCTTGTGACTTAGCAGTGCTCTGCTTGTCCTGCCATGTGTTTAGCTCTTCCACAGTCCAAAAAAAGAATTAAACACCCGTCTTAGCTCTCCCAAAAAGGCAGCCTCCTCTTTCTGCATTTCCTCACCCTTCAAACATCCTTTGCCAGCCATGCCTTGCGAGAGGAACAAGTCTGTCAGTCTGCAGCTCCTCCATTACCTTGGATGCACAATAATGGCAAGGATCCTCAGTGAGAGGCTGACAGGTGCTTGAAACGAATCTCTACCATGGGGGTCCACTTTGCATCACTGATTTGTGTGCTGCCATTCCCTTCTGCCTGCCTACTCTGCCACATTTATTCTGTGCTTTGATTCTCTTTATACAAACCTGAGCTCTCTAGTCCAGGAATTAACACTTATGGTGTGGTTGGAGATGCATTTTCCTGCTAATTTTATTCTTCAGTGGGGTGCTCAGTTGTAATTTTTGTATAATAATGCTTCTGTGGCAGCATTGGTTAAAAGGAGAGGGAAATTCACTGTCAGTCACATGGAAGGCATGTGACTGGGATTGTTTATTTAAAATCTGCTGTTTGGATCCTTGGATATCTGACTGTTCTTATTCTCTGACACGCTTATGAAGATGTTGGAAATTCTTTTTTCCTAATAGGAATGAAACTGTCAGTATGTAAGGAACCACAAGTTATTTTCCATGTCACAGTGGGATCAGCTGAGTCATAAATGTTCTTGAAAATCTCATCCTGTTCAAAGAATGCATTGCAAAATGTGGCTAACAAGTGTAATGGTGTTTCCCATGGGATGGAACTCTTGTGGATGAAGATTCATTTCAGCTGTGTTATGTTCCTGTTAACTAGCAAACCCACCTTTTTTATGCAATACTACACAGGTTTCTTCTCATAATCCTAATTCTATAGGTAGAGTTTCCTTGGAAATGTTCTCATGCAAGCACTTGGACAGAGAAAGAAGAGCTTGGCTCTGTGACTGGCCGGCCTATCCTTGTTTGCTTCCTTGACAAATTTGCACTTGATTCATACTCCCAAGCCTTCCATCATCATCAGCCCTCAATCCTTTGTCTCTGAAGGGAGAGGCAGGCTCTGCATTCAGTGATTATTTTGATGATGAATGTGTTGGGTAGTTTTGATTACTAATTTGCTATTTTAAGTCCACATTGTGCTTTGATGGCTCTTATGGGATTTTTCTCTTACAGTAAGGGACGAAGATCTAAGGGGTGTCTATTTGGTTTTTCTCATCCCATAACAATACAAAATGTCATCTTGGACTAAGTAGATACACATGTCACTAGCCACATGGCAGTGTACTAAATAAAAACAGTGCTCTTCATACAAATACTTGAATATTGAAGTGGACTTAAGGGAAGAGAAGCACTAAATGAGGTACTTTTGGAATATGAAACTAGTCTGCTATTGCTTTATACTCGGTTTAAAAGCAAAACCATCTTAAAATGTCTCCTCTTAATTTTTAATGCTTATTTTTACACTCAGCACAATTAAGAGATTCCCATTTTCAGGCTGGTGTATAAACAATGGGTTTATAGCAAAAGGGCATTTATATTTAATCTTAAAACAAATATTTTTCTGATTAATCCAACTAATTTTTGTTAGATGTCTTAATGTAAATATGATATTCTGAATTCAATGAATGTAACCATTTCCTCCTCCTGCTGTAAAGTATTATTGGTTTCTACTTGCCCCTGCTCTCATCTAGACCAAGTAGCCTATAGAGATGGAAACTATTAATTGTTCTGTGTTATCATGCTATTATACTCAGTATATTTTATCTTGCTATTAAATTCATTACATTTGAGCTTGTTCCTTATTAAAATGATCTGTATTAAAAGTGGTGATTTGTTCTAACACTGTGTATTTACATGGATAACAGTTACTTTAAAGTAAGGTTCTATCACTCACAAGTTGGAAAGTACTGTATATGCATATTTATGCACTAAAAACATGTTTGGTATAAAACCTGAGTCTGTGGTTTGCCTTAATAGAATCAAGATAATTTTAAATCTTGAAGTTGTACATAAACTTGCTTGCTTGCTGAGGAAGTGCCAAGGACACCACTTGGGAGATATATGTTAGCTGTAAGGGTATCAGTATCCAGCATCCCCCAAACTGGGGGGTCTGGTGCTGCAGTTGCCTCGTGCCTGAGGTCCATCTCACAGCTGTGAGCAGCCTAGTTGAAGCTAGCACACTACTTAGGTTGTCAGTGCTAGCACGATGACTCTCTGATGGCCCCAATCCTTTCAACACTTCTGCATGAGCTTAATTTGGGATTATTGATGAGTTTACAATGAAGTGTGTATGTAAGAGCTGGCAGGATTTGGTGTTCCTCATCTGTTGCTACTAGGAGAGATTTCTTAATACACCTATTGTATTTTAATTTAAGAATATTTTGTTTCAGTAATCAGGACATGTTTACTACAATCAGTGAACATTTTCTGGGACTGGGACAAGTACACATTAGCAGAAAACAATATGCCTACAAGAGCTGGTACCATTTCTTTTCCTATAACCAGTAGATATTTTAGGAACCCTCATTGTACTGAGGTTTCCAGTCAAGCCAGTGAACCAGGATGAACATAAGAGACAAAGTAACTGCAAATCCCAGGAGATGTATTTACTATCCCACTGTTATGTGAATCATTCCTGAAAACAGCCCTTGGACCATCTCATTGTAGTTTGAGTAGCCTTTTTTTTTTTTTTTTTAACCTAATACTTGCTATCTTCTACCTTAAGTACAGAAATATCCTGGTGCATTTTGGATTCTGACAAAGTTTAAATGTAGAGGCATTCATGCTTCAGCCTCTTTAGAATGAATGGGAGAGTCTAAGCTGTTGTTTCTGTGTGCTACTTTTTATTTTGACAGAGGTAGCTACATGATCTTTCCCCAAATCTTTACCTTGCAAAGCCATCACCTCTACCAGATGAAGGCCTGTACCTTTACATGGTACAAACTGTGGAAACATTGAGAAACCTGTAGATGAGAAATCTCTGAAATCCATGTTTTGTTTTAAAAGCAGCCCTATGACTTTCACAGATGGCAATGCTGAGCAGAATTGTCCCCTATTGTGTTTCTTCTGTAGTCACTGCAACAAAGTCTGAGTCATTTAGCCTCTTGTCCTGGCTCATGTCCTGCACTGCCAGAATGAGTGACAATGACATGATGATTGTGGTACAAGATTAAATGTAGTGTGTGATGAGCATCATGATTTGTAAAAAAACCCCAAAACTAAAACCAAACCCCACAACAGGGCTGGTTTAGGCAGAAACTGCTGATGTGCTGTGTTAGGGGATCTGCATAGCAGTCCTATTGGCTTGGGCATTTTTGGCTCGGAAAATGGCATTGATTGTGTGGGCTTTTCCTCTTTATTTCTGATTCCTTTAGATTCTCTTTTTTCCTATGCGATCCTGTGCAGATCCCACCATCATGTCCTGAAGCTCATTTGCTGGTGATGAACCTTTCTAGGGAAGCCAATGTCTGACGTGATTTGGTTCTTACTGTCAGCTGATTTGTACCCTTGGAGCAAAGGGAGGGATGGGAACTCTGAGGTGCCTGTGCTGGCTGCCTGAGGACCTTATAGTTAATTCCAAGGTTACCCAATACAACCAGAAACCCTTCTGATAAAAGATAATCCTGGGATTTTGTCATCTGGAATGTCTTTAAAATGAGTCACAGCTCAGCTTGGTTTAATTACTGAAGGTTGTTCTGGATATGTTATTTGTCGCAGTGGCAACTCACACTACTGCACTGTTAAATTCTGGGGAAAAAAAAAAGTATGAATTCTTTCCAGCAAGAAATGATTTGGTCTAATATATTGTATTTACAAGAAAAAGCAACATTTTAAGTTAAAAGTTGGAGTTAAAAATGAGAAAATTGCACATGTTTCAAAGAATCTTTTCATGAGGGCCAGTTTCTAGGAATATCATGTAAAAAAAAGAGGACATTTACAGTAAAATCAGCAAAATATGAAGTCTTCTTAACCATACCAGGGTGAAATGTGGTGTCTAATAGGAAGAGATTTGTCTGAAACCTTCACTATGAACAAAAAGACAAAATAAGATCTGTGGAATACGTGTTTATAGAGCAAACTTGGACTTCTCGAAGTTGTGCTGATCATGCAGGGGACAAGTTGCAATGGCTGAGCTGGAGAATTAGCTGGAGTTCCCATGTTCTGCTGAACTCTGCATTTTTATTGTTTAAGATTTTAATGTGTAGTTTGTGATTTCAGTGTAGTTTTAATTCTTTGCTTATTTTGTGCACATCCCTTTCCTCTGCCACGCTTAGCAGAGCAATAGCATGAAAGGGAGCATGTTTTTTCTACACGGCACAGACCAAACTGTTGTGAAGACTTAGTTAATTTTTGTTTATTCTTCGGCAATGAAGAAGGAGACCTTGTTTTGTGTCATGTTTTTCTCAGATGCCACAAAGTTCAGCAACTTTGGTTGCATGAAATACATACCCCAAGAAATGTTTATTTTATTTCAGTGATGTTCCTCTATATTCCAGAGCAAACATTCAGCTCTTTTCCAAACTGCCCTAAAAATAATCCCCCCCAACCCTCCCTGTCCCCAAAACAAAAGAAGTTTTCCTTCTCAGAAGAGCATCTGTTATTTAGCAACGTCTGAATTTCCATAAATAATCCCAGATTTCCCCTGCACAAAGACATAAACAATTGTTCTGCACTCAAGCGTCCCCTTGTCTCAGATTCCCTGAATGAGGAGAGTGGGAGAGGAGGCACCAGTGGGGGGGTTTGCAGGGATAACCATGTCAGGACAAGGTGGGGTAGGGCAGAGGTGGCTGTTGGGCTCTTGTGGGATGCAAAAACTCTTTGGCTGGGTTGGAGACCTCCACCAGAGGGGATTTTTGATGTTTTTTGGTGTTTTGAGCAGCCAGCTGGCCTCGTGGACTGGAGATCCTGCCTGGTGTGGCCATGGGTTAGAGAGGGAAGGGATAGGCTGGGATAGGGAAGATGCCATCCTACCCACGACTTGATGTCTCTGGTGGGGCCCCCCAAAAAAGCTCCTCAAGACTGGGTGCTTCCCACCAGTTCTAGTTCTGGGTTTCTTTACATAATATTTCTGCAGAAGAGAGAAGAGGGGGAGTTAATATCTTCTGAAAATTCTTCCTTTTATTCATAGCCAGGAGGGGGTTTTTTTGGGCTTGGGGTTTTTTAAGCACTCAATCAGCAAGTAATGAAAAAGAATAGTAACTGAGTAACAGAAGATAATGGCAAAAAGAGATATAAGTAGTTCTAGAGACATCAACTGCTTCACAAATTAATGAAACTAATGAAATTTGGCTTTTGTATCCCTGATGTAATGACATTGAATTCTTAATGCATGAACATATAACTTATGAAGCAACTCCCCTTACAAGATTTGTTTGTTCTCCTGGCCAGAATATATTTTTGTTTTTTTCTTCTGAGCTAAACTTTCTGACAAATTAAACCACGCTTTTTGTTGGTTTCATTTTCACCCCAAAATTATTATTATTATATTTTAATTGCAAAATGCCAGAATGGTTACATTTCTTCAGTGATACAGTAAACAAGGACACCACTTTTCCCATTAATGTCTTGGGATAGCTATTTAATGTATCTTATATGATACAAGAAAATCTGTTTATCGGGGTTAGGATGCCATTTTCAAAGTGAAGATCATTTTTCCTTGGATTGACCTTGTCCTATGATTATTTCTCTTCTATTCTGTCACAGGTCCAGACATCTTCTCTATGCTTTGTAAATCTTGCAAAAATGAATTTCATTATTAGCCTCAATATTACCCCTTGACTCTTTTGTGGATCTCTCACCTGCTGACAGCTCTGGTGGGTCTTCTGATGGTCCATTCGTCTTCCAACTTGCTTCCATTGGCACCAATTTTCTCTCAATTGTGAGCTATTGGGCAGTGGATACAGCCTGAACAACTATGCCTGTTCAGTATTTGCAGTTGGTTTGCCTGAAAAACAGAAGGAGGTAATCCTGAAGTTTAAGGCTGGATGGAAGCGCTTGCAGAGGCTGCATTTATACATTTGAAAATCTTGCTGTTGGACTGGCCCTGTAAGGAAATGAGTGCAGAGAATGACACTCACTTTACATCCTAACAGGGCAGCACAAAGACATCCTGCTGTCATCTGCTGAAGTTGATTTGATTTGAATTCAACAAAACCTTAGGAATGTTTTCATTTTGCTGCTTTGATGTTTTTTGTCCTCTAAAAACTTTGTATACCAAAAAGACAGTAGCATCTTTTTCTTTACAGTTTCATGACAATTAAATAGTTTGATGTGATATATGAAGAGTACCTTAGAGTAGTTTAGCTTGTTTGTACACTGTCTGCTTTTAAAACTTACATACTCATGCACAAATTCAGTTGAAATTATAAATCTGTGTAAACTTAAGTTACCCAAGCTCAATAAGGAAGTTTTGACTTTCTGTGCTAGCCTTTGTTCTTGCTAATGTTGCTGACTGCTCTGGTACCTGGAACAGGACCTCTAGTCTCCTCTTGGCCAGGCCATCTTTTTATATCTTGGGTCCTGCTGTGTATCTAAATATTTCTCTTTAATCTGAAGAACTTGTTTTTCTGGAGGCAGAGTTTTCTGGGAAGGGATCCAGGAGTCACCAGTGCTCAGCTGCACTGAGAACTCTTGCAGTGTGCAGGATCAGCAGCAGTTGGTGAGGAGCTCTCTGATGCTGTGAGTTACAACAGAGAGAAGAGGTTATGAAGCCTTCCCTTACCCTGGGCCCTCAGGCACAATACTTGTCATTCTGCACCATCCCAGAGGGTGGTGGGATGTGGTCCAGTGGCTTTCCTTCCACTCCTGTAAAAACTCATCAAGAAGCAGTTTGCTAAGAAAAGCATTGTTTCTCTGAAAAAACCCTCAAACTGATATTCTAAATAATACTGTTTTAAAGCATTAAACACTTTAGTTGCAGGTTGTTTGTTGCTGTTTCCACATGCCCTGACACCCCAAAATGAATCTAATCTTAAAATTGAGCACATTTCTATCTTCAGCAGCATCTGCGTCTTCAGCCTGTTTGTTTGACATTTTGCATGACAGCAGTTCCTGAGGTTTTGGTGTGCCTTATCAATGTATGAAATGAAATTCAAGGGTTTTGCTCGAGGATGTGAATAGCCTGAACTCTAACTACCAGAGGGGCTGCTCTTCTTCCCTCTGCGGGGCTGCTACATGGGAACTGCCAGAGATGACCCATCGAGTTCCCTTGCCACAGACAGGAAGCCTTCTGGTTGTTTGTCTTCTCCCCCACTGAGTTTTATAACCTTCTCTGTGAGCTTCAAAGTCCCATCCCTTCTCTGCCCCGCAGAGGAACACAGCTGGCTGTTGGATTCACTGGGCTTCAGATCAGGAAATGCACACAGAATCTTTTTGAGTGTCCCAGTGTTCCATGGTGGTGAAAGTCAGGAAGTTTTGTGGTGTTGGTGCAGGCTGCATCAAAGGTTTCATGTACAGAGTCTAATGCAGTAAAGGCATAGAGGTGGCTGATGTGTGCCTGTGAATGCAGCAGCTATACATGTGTGTCAGTGCTGAAGCCTTTCTCTGCACGTCCTGCAAGGGGATGGATGCATCAGAGCTCAAAATCTGGAAGATTCTAGGTCAATAAAGTTTCTCTTGTAAGGGGAAAGAGAAAGGATGTGTGGAAGATAAAAAACACTGTTCTCAGATACACTCTCTTCTTGCAGGGCACATATGCTATTCATTTATGCTGATGGGAGAAAAATATTTGTTCATTTTACTTTGTAAACAAATGCTGAGATAATGAGATTGAGGTCCTTTTTGTAGCTGTGACTTCCCAACTGCAAACTCAAATTGTAATAAACCTTCTGGAAAAAACCTTTTCTGAAAAGCCTCCTGCCTATATTTTCTTTTCTATGGCTTCTCCAAAGCAAAGCCCCACAGACTGGGTTTGCTTGGCTAGAATTCAGGTCAGCTTTTGATTTTTTTGTGCCATTTACATGAATTCTACACCTGTGAGTTTCATTCAGCTTAAGAGACCTGAGGAGGGATGAAGGGCTATCTTCTAACTGAGCCTGGACAGCCTGTGGCCAGAGGGGCCAAGTTCTGGTGCAAGGGGAAGGAGGGGTGCCAGGAGACTGAGAAAATGATGGTTATATGAGAGTGTCAAACACAAATACTGGGAAATATTTTACACATTTATTTATCTACCTGATATTGCCTTCTAGATTTTGCTGTTTTGGAAGTCTGGTCTTTGATCTCACGATTTCTGTAACAGTACTTGACTATCTCTCTCTTTTGTGCTGCCTTTCCAAGAGTCTCAGATAAAGGATTCGTGGAAAAGGACTGGATTTCAGAGGTTTACACAGACCCCTTAAGCACCATGTGCTGACTGTGGGACTTGAAAATTAACTTTTTCTAACAGGTAGGGTTTTCTCTGCTCTGCCAACCAGCTGCAGGTGGTGTGAAATTGCAGAACCTAACCCAGTGCTGTCTCCTGCAGTGGAGACAAAAATATGTAAGACATCTGTGTCAATAAAATGTCCTGAGAGGAATTATTCCATTGCTGTCTGCGACTGCAGTGGCACTGACAAAAATCACAGATGGATTGGGACACATATGTGAGAATGTGTCTACCTGAGCTGTCTACCCCTTCAGCCCTGTTCTCTGTGAATGCAAATACTGTAGGACCTTCACTGAATGGTGGAGCAAATATTTAGAAATGGAGTTGTTTTAAGTTCTCTGAGGTGCTGCTAAATCTCGTGTTGCAAAAGTTTGCTGTTTACCAGAATCCTGAGTGACTCCCAGGAGCTCTCTCACCTCTTCTGCAATGAAGACCTTTGCAGGAACAGATGCCCACTGAATTTCTGCCAAGAACAACTTTCCTACCTCCAGTACGTGCACAGCAGGGAGGAGAGGACACCTGGAGCGCTGGTGCTCCTGTGGCTGGCTGAGGCACTGGCAGGGTTGTGCTCACGTATCCCTGACTTCGTGTGTGTGAGGGCAACAAAGGGGAATAACTGAGCCCCTTGCATCTGGCCCTGTTTGCCTGCTAGGCAAAAATCAGGTTTGAGGGGGAATAAACCCTCCTTTCTTCATAGCACTACTCCTCTCTAGCTGCATATCCCACTTCCTACGCATCCACTGTTGGGCTCGCTGTTCCAGGCTTTGCCCAGCAGAGAAAAGGAGTGTGTGGAGTGTCTGTATAAGCACTCAGAGGTGCTCAGAGCCAGGGGTGCTGCAGATGCTGGCTCCCCACGGTGGGTTGGATGGGACCTGGCAGTCCATGTTATTGGCCATGGCTGGAGCATCTCGTTACAGCTGTGGCTGTGTCACAGGGAGATCCTTGCTCTTTGCTGAGGATGATCACATGGGTTGCATCTCATGCTCTGTAAAGCTCAAAGGGTCAGTTTATTTTACCTTATACTTGCATGTAGCTCACGTTCCAGGAGGACTTTCTGCTTCTCTCCTGCAGCACTGGAGTTGAGACAGAAAGCTGGTGGCTTGACTCTTTTACTTCCATGGTTCCAAAGGCTCAGTGATCTGCAGTAAGGGAATTATGTGTTTGACAGCAAACACAAGAGGCTGTGAGGGAAAGGGAAAGCAAATGAGCTGTCTTGGGTCAGCACTTTTGGCCACTCCAAGTCTGGGTGGTTACCAAAAGTAAAACTATTAGCACTGAAGCAGCATGTTTCAGGCTTTCTCAGAGCTCAGAAGAACCTTTGGTATGTTCAATGGCCATGCCTATGACAGTATTTCAGTTTATCTCACTTTCTGTGCAAAAAGGACTGCCTGTGCCTAATTATTCTACTGCCATTTCTGAATGTTAGGGGTGCTTTCATTCTGGCATACAGCCAAATTAGTGTTGTAAGGCTTTTTCAAAATGATGTGCAAGAAAATAAAGAACAATAGGCAATTTGCTATCTTTCGTGAGGAGGGGATGGGAGAGCAGCTGAATATGCCATCCTGCTTCTCCACATGATCTAGTTCAGAGCTGAGACTTGTTGCTACAACCCACTACTTCCATAAGAAAGGAAAACATCTGACTGCAGAGATTTCTGTTTCTCTTCATGTGGTGAAGCACAGCCACCCTTCGTGACCATGGCATCTGACCAGGGCAGTGTAAGGATTCCTCCTCATGCCAGTCAGGGCATTGTCCACCCTTGGCATGCACTCAATGCCATCGCAATTTCATGTGACTGCACATCAGTTGCATGATGTGGGAGTGAACAGGCTGCTCCAGGGGATGCTAACACATGGGTTACAGCCTCCCTACAGCGCTGACCCCCTACCTCCATCTTCCAGCTAAACTGGTGCTTGATCCTGCGTGCAGGAACCCCTTGGTCAGTCTAATACCTGCTTGCTGTGTCCCCAGGTCTTATTATAACATCAGAACTCAGTGCCATATGGCACTGGAAACACTTCACAATTGGCTTTTACCTTGTGCTGTTTGCACATGTGCAAAATGGATCTGGAAGGCTGGCAGGCACATCAGAGGAACCCTGAAAATGCCATCACTCCCCTCTGTGTACCCGTGAATCCATAGTGTGAATAATCCTGTTGGGGAATTGTGGCTGATTTGGACTTGACTCTCTTGCTCTAAATTCTGTGAAGAAGAAGAAGAGAAGAAATTATGCCTTGATTCGGCTAGATTTAGCCACTAGATTTGGGGATGACCTTTCAAAATCCTGTCAATTTATCCTGGTCTTTCCTCCCTCCCTTTGGAAGTAAATGGGTTGATTCTGTATTTTGATAAAGCTCCTTCAAATCTGGGGCATCTTTTGGCTGCATCTCTCCCTCCACTGGAAATAATGCCCTCCCTTGCCCTGCTCGAGTTCTTCATCTGCAGCAGGGCCAGCAGCCAACTCCTTTTCTGAGCATCTCTTGTCTGGGGCTCCATCCAGACGCTTTGGGAGAGAGAGCTGATCAAACAGACAGTGCTGTGATTCAGTCTGTTCTCAGGGGTCTCTGAAGTGGGCCTGTAGTCCCTGGAAAATGCTGCTGCTGCCCATCAGGCTGCTTCAATGCCTCACCAAAGATGCAGCCATCCCCCATATCCAGGATAGCACAAAGGGTGGGAAGAGATAAACACAAATATTTAGTTGGCAATGTGAGTGGTGGAAAGGACTTAATTTTCCCCGTGACAAGGCTGTTTTTTAAATAATTTCTGTGTTATTATTTACCCTTCCTGCTTTTCTTCCTTTATAACTACAACAAGTTGATGACTTTAATCAGCAGTTCCTTGGCTGAATGATAATTTGATGATGAAGGTGACAGCAATAGTAATTATGAGCTCTACAAGAGAAGTTGTGTTTGCAATGGAAAACTTTTACAGCTTGTTTTTAGCAAATGTTGTGTTTACCAGAAAACAATCTATAGTTGACTTGCACTGCTCATTGTTTCCTTTAGAGAAGTGGTTGGTCAGCTTGGAGAAAATGTTGAGACAGATGGACCTTCTCTCTAATAGGGTGCTGTTGTTCTCAGGTGCCTTTGTTTTTCCATAGGAAGTAGCTTAGAAATTTCTAAAAATGAGTTTGAGGAGCTAAAAAGCCCCAAACCAACCATCAGTAATGAATAGGTACTGCTCACATCCAAAAGATTTGCAACCATTGACCATCTGTGAACTTCCTGTGAAGTTTGACCTCACTTCCAGCAAACCTACTATTTCTTCTTCATTCCAAGTAGAGTTTCCTGTTCAGCCAAGCTGGTCATCTTCCCTGCTTTCTTGACTTAAGACACAATGGGATTGCCTGCTCCTGTATTTTTAAAAGATGATTCTTTTAAACTGAGCAGCACTCAGTTAAAACCCTCAAAACAGATTCCCAGGGCAAACTGCTAAGCAGCTCCTTGAGTAGCTTCAAGTTGGCTCTCTGAAACATTTCTCTTCATTCAGAAAAAAAGAGTTGGGAAAAAAAATTTTGAATTTTTCATCAAAAATGAAAAAGAAATTCAAGACCCAACTGTGATTATTTTGCTTCCCTTCCAGCTTTCTCTTATAAAACATATTTACTATTTGTGAACTGCTTTGGTAAAGAGCAAGTCATGTTATTACTGGAGAAGGATGACCTTAGGTTATGAAAGACTATAGAGAAGCCAGATGAAAAATGAGAATCTTGGGGATTTTCTTTTACGTTACTCTAATTTGCCATTGTTTCTGGAATATGCCTAGGTGCTGTTTTTGCCTGTGTGTTTTTGTAACAAAAGCCATGGCAGAAGTAGCAAACTTGCCAGAGAAACCTCAGCTAAACATTTAGGCAATTACATGACACTTTAGAAAATTGTAGGCAGATTTTGAGCCTTATGTCCAATGTTTCCTTCCTCTGTGTGTTTTAAAAATATTGTCACAGCCCCTATTAAAATTACTCAGGTGACAAATGATTGTTTGCCAGTTACACCTCATACTACTGGCACTTCTGCTCACTTTGCATTTTGTTAAGTGTGGGGAAATGATCACTGCTGCTTTGCGTGAGGAATTTTCCTGGTACATTGGCAAGTTTTGTGTGCATGAGAGATGGATCTTGCCAAATGCAGCCTACAAGATACATACCATGGCAGGTCTCTTGACTTAAAACTGGTCTCCAGATAGCTCTGAAGAATTGGTGGACTATACTGCTGTCCCTCTTGTTGCTGGAGGTGCGATGTCATTAGAGAATAGGAGCTATCCTACATTCCCAATATTAACACTTTTCTGTTCTTTCATGTCACTTCACTTTAACATGGCAAATCTGGAGATGATAAAGTAGTTATGAAATCTAAAATAATTTCCTTCACGTTGTCTATGGTTCTCAACATTCTGTCACCTGGAAAATATGTGCAAGTGCTACTGATTTTCAGCCCAAGATTGTCTCGTAGCAACACACGCCTCCATAACCCCCAGATCAGTTGTGGCCCTTCTTTCACAGAAGCATTTCTGCAAACCTCCTCCATCAGGCTCAAAGGGCAGCAGGACTCGTTGGTCTTCAGCTTTAAGCTGTTGCACTCAAACTACACTCACGCCACATCCTTTACATTGCTATAGCCTCACTTGGATGTAAAGTAGCAGTTTGTTTTTAAACTAATGGGTTTGAGTTTTTGGCTGCACTGACTACTTCCTCCTTTGGCTTTGCTTTCACAGATATCACAGGGAAAAATTTTTGATTTTTCTGAGAGAACTTCCCTTTAATTAGCAAATAGTTTTATTTGGTACCTGAAATCACATACCTTTTGATGAATGATGATGAAGCAGCATTATAAATGACTGGGGAGACCTGAAACTTCTTTCTCTGCTTTTCTGTATCTGTCAGGAATAGGTAAATGAGACATCCAGGTCCTGGTCACCCAGCCCTGTGCTCAGCATGGAGGGGAACTGGCACAGCATAGCTCATATCTATGCAGCTCATGTCTTCTCCCAGTGGCTATTGTGGCCACTTCTGGCTCACAGCAATTTCCAGAACCATGTTGGAAAATTGCCTCTGGGAGGTTTGGCTGGGTTGGGTCCTGTTATCATACCCACAATGAAGAAAGAGGTTCCAAGGGTGGTTGCTGACCTTCTGGGTAGGCATGTTTGATACCTGAGTTGGAGGAAAGGCTGGATTCTGGATCCTGAGGCAGATTGTTCAACCATCAGTATAAGACATTTGTGGTTTTGAAAGATTTTTTTTAAAATCCAGCTCTGAATTTTGTAGCTCTTAGTTAACTTCATTAGAGTACTATTACATGAGTAAAATACAGAACTCACAATGAGCAAAATCTAATTAAAAACATTAGAAGATTTTGAATAAGCATTATATGAAAGAGACGAGTGAGGACAAATTTACAGTTACTGTGTTCCCATGCTCGTTTCAGTCCCATTCATCCTGCCATTGCCTTCTTAGACAATATTTCAGCATTAAGAAAAAGCCTCTGTAGTTTGACTAAACTTGCTTGGACCCACCCTGAGACATGAGTATGGTAGTGCAAAGGTAGCAGACATGCTACTGCATGCCTGCAGAGAGATGAGGCTTGTGTTGTGCAAAAGGAAGCAAATAACAACCTGCTTCTGAGCACAAACCAGAGCAGCTGTGGACTGCAGCAGCCATCCAGCCAGTTTAACTGGTTACATACAGTGGGTTACATGGCAGCATTCAGCATGAAATCCCAGGCCTGATCTTTAGGGTCTGAGAGAGATCATGTTCTTGCTGCTCAGTGGTGGCTCTGAACGGTCTTTTTCTCTGTACGTGGTGTGTGTCACTAAGGAACGAGGGTGCTCACAACTCAGTACACTGACCCTGGTGCCATTCATGTGTTCATAGTCACTACCTGAGGGGGAAAATGGAAATAAACCTCACATATTTTATATTATATCTGATCTGCTAAGTCTGATATTCTAGGCTATTTTTCTAGTAGGGTGTAAAAATGACTGGTCACTTTTGGAGTCTTTAATATCAACAAGTGCTTTTGAAAGGAGGTGAGGGGGTGTGGAGGAAGGGTGGGTGCTATGATAAGGATTCTCCTCCCAGCATGGCACAGCAATAGCAGCTCTGCCTCCCTTTGGAGGGAATGGTACTTGTACACTTACCAGCTCTGGGCTTTGGCTTCCACTGCTGTCACGTGCACCATGGGAGGTTGCAAGGAGCAGAAAATTTCTAAGATGTTTGTACAGCCCCTCTGAGAGCTGCAGAGCAGGGCAGTGTGAGGAGCTGCTCTGGGGCACTAAAGGCTGGGAGCAAAGAGCTGGCATGCATGCTCTGCAAATGGGCAGTGTGGGAACTGGGGTGTCCTCTCACTGGAATTTCTACTCAACATCTCACCTGGCAGGACTCACTCGGAAGTATCTTACAGTGGGAAGGCAAGATAGCTGCAGACACTTGATAGGTGTTAGCAAATGGGTGCTCCTTACAGGGAGAGACTTTTGAAAGCTGCTTCTTCCACTGGTTTTGCTCCATTGGCCACTGGGGGATCAAAAGGAGAAACAGGAGCACATGACAGAAATACTGAACAAAAATACTGACACCTTTTATACAAACAATGATTTAATGCATGAAAAACCAACTGACAACCTTTCCTTGTGGTGTCAGGGAAAGCTTTCCTTGTAACCCTCTCCTTGATCACTTCTACCT
Source organism: Pycnonotus jocosus (assembly GCA_013400435.1). NCBI lineage: Eukaryota > Metazoa > Chordata > Aves > Passeriformes > Pycnonotidae > Pycnonotus > Pycnonotus jocosus. The sequence goes on from VWYP01019618.1 coordinate 98,485, forward strand.
AAAAACTTCTGCCCTATATTAAACAATGCATGTTTAACCAAGTCTTGCTAATGTACGGGCTGAAACTAGGGCAGAGAGTTTTCCAGAAAAAGTGGGAAAACCCTTTGTAATGTGATTATTGCCTGTGAGCTGTGTCAGGGTGAGGGAGCAGCAGCAATATGGTCTTTAGCAGGTGTTGGGGAGAGCAGAATCTAATGAGAATCATAGAAACACTTGAAAGCTTTTTAACTCCATACAGGATTTTCAGGAGCTGTTGATAGGAAACAGTAGTGATCCAACTGACAGTTAAAGAGATGAAAGGAAGCCCTTTGGATTAAATAAGATTTAGGAAATAAAAGGATTAGTGCTAGACAAAAGCTAGATTTAGGGGTTTATTTAATGAGTGCAGTGTGGCATGATGGGATGTGGGGCATCAGAAAGGAGATGAAAGACAAAATAAAAAGACGAATGCGGGAGGTAATACGGAGGCAAGGAATCAGCACAACATCTCCAAAAACCCTTCACAAATCTTCTTATAATTGAAAATGGTACCAAAAAAAGTAGTTTTCATTAGCAGTCCTGGCTTCTTTACATAGTAACAAGAAGTGTTACAATGACAGGAAATCTTCTGTGATGGGGCTGTCAGCTCAAATCCCTGCCCCAGGAGAGAAGAGTGTATATTACCAATCTACTTGCACTTATAGATGTCTGATGAGATAAAATCAGATTTAAGTAAAATTATCACTCTGTTGGATTCATAATTTGTTGTGCTTCCAAGCAGGGGCTGATGAAGGACCAGTTATTTTAAGATATCTTCATTTGGAGTTGTCTAGTGAAGCTGGTAGCAGTCTCGGAAATGAGGGGTATGCACATGCTGGTGGAATGGGGAGCATAGAACTCCTGCATGCTGCATCTGTCACAGGAACATTTCGTCTTGTAGCTTTAAAAGCAGGACCAAGAGTTTTCCAGAGCTGAAGGTCTCCACTTAATCATCTAGAGGTGCCCATTTGTATTACTAGGGAGGTAAAGAAAATAAAATTTTGTGTAAGAATTTGACTCGAACAGATCAGTTGTTCATTTAGCAACTCCTCCAAAGTCTGCTGAAGACAATAGAGTGGCTACCAGTGGGTTTGGCTCTGACATGAAGATAATATAGTCAGGTGAGTGTGGATACTCTTGGCTTATGAAAGTGCTGTTTGTAGAAAATAACACATCCCCTGTTCCAAAGATGCTGCTACTCCTAATTTTCTGGATAGTAGTGGATATCTCTAATGTAGGTATGGATATCTCTAATGAAAGCCTGTTAGAGGAAGAAGAAGAGAACTTCTGTTTCCTCCTTTCAAGTGTCCAAGTGAGATTGGGCCCTTTCTTAGCTACGTGCAAAGGAAAAAGTATTTTGTGGCCTAATTTTACCAATAAGAAGATTTTTACAAACACAGGTAGTTACAACTGCTCTAGGAAAGTTAAAAGTTTGTGGTCGATGTTCGCATTAAAGAAATCCAGATATCTGCTGTCAATGTTTCTGAAAGACATTAGGATAAAAATGTTTCTTCAGACAATATTCTCTTTTCATCTGTTCTATTACCACAGAGGAATGCAGGTAGGGTTTACAAATGGCTAATAGGTAAGAAACAAACAAGTGAAAAGCTAGGAAATTACTTTTTTAAGTTTCTTGGGAACATTTTATATGATATTTTATGGTTTGGACCCGATGTTGTCCCTGAGTGGTTTTGTTGCTCAACCTGAGTAAGAAATATAAACAAAATAATAGATTTTTTTTTTATTATTGCTTTTTATCTTTTATATTACTCTCTGTAAAGAGATGTGTGGTCCAGTTCTTTGCCTTTGGGTAGAAAAGGAAGTTTGACCAAAAATTTATATTGTGCCTAAGAGACATTTTATTTGTTCAGTAAAGTGACCTTCAATATACCAAATAAATAAGAAAATTTTAATGATTTTTTCCCTCCAATAAGCCTTTTTATTTATTTTATTACAGTTTTTGTCCAGTTGAGTGAAAGCAGTTAAAAGTTGTTTTCCTTAATGAGCTGGTCACCACATTATTAACACAAAGTTAATATGATCTCCATTCAGATATGATTTTTAAAGGTACTTAAATATCTGCTTGGATTTTCCAAAACACCCATCTGGATGAAAGTGTCTAATAACTCATAATGTCAGGGGGCATAAGTCAGCATCTGTAAGTGCTTAGGTACCCTTGAAACTGGGGTTTTCAAAGTTTGCTTTAAATAACTTGCCTGCAGCCCTGGATTCCTTGTCTGTGTCTTCCTACTTCCAAACAAATGCAATCAAGTCCAAGGGGCAAAACTGACAATCTTTGGACTACCCTGCAGCACAAGTGATTTCTGGTCTCCGAGCACTACAGCCTTGATTGTGCCATGTCCTTGCTTTTGAGGGCCTGAATTTGCATCCTAAACAAATATCCTATAGCAGCACGCTTTTTTCATGTCTGCTTCAGGAGAAGAGGGGGTTTAGTTGATTTATTTTTCCCCCCTCGTTTTTAAATATCGTGATTTATATCTGCCAAACTGTTTTCAGAGTGTCCAGGTGACAACTACGGGACACTTGTGGAGCTCCTTTACCCCCAGCCCTTTCTTTCCCTGAGTGGATAGTTGACTAAATTTAAGCAGTTTTGCATGAGTACAGTAATTGCCAGGAAATTCTGGTGCAAGTTATTTCAAATCTCCTGTGTCAGAGTTTCACATCCTTCTTCCAGAACATGACGACAGTACTGCAGATATCTGCAAGTATAATAGAGATCACTGGGGCTTAACAATGGCTGATTTTTCAGTGGATACGTTGGTTGCCATTGGGGTTTCTGTTTGTTTTTAAATCTGAAATCAATTATCTGTCATGGGAAATGTTTTCTTGGATGAGGAACATTTGGAAAATATGTTTTAAAAATGAGAAAATGAGGATATTAATAAAGGAGAGTTTGAGGCATCATATTTAACAATGCCATTATACTGCCTTTAGGTAATACATGGATGATTGCTTTAGCCATTATTACAGAACATCCTGAAACACTAATTTTTACACAACTACACATTTATGATAATGTATTCCAAACTTTGAAAAGGTTCCAACATTACTTTCTTTTAAAATGACACTTAATTTGATTGTGCTTCTGCACTGCTGTCTTCTCTCATTTTTGTCTCTCTTTCAATTAAGAGTGGAAGAAATGCTGAAAAATTGTGTGGACTTGGAATGTTGTGATGGACTTGAAATTCCTCTGCCGGTACATACCAGAAGTTTTGGGAGAACAGGAACTCCTTTTGTCCTCAGCCATGGTCGAATACTTATCTGTTGTCCAAATGTGTCCCTGGGGACAGTCTTCACACATCAGCAATTTTTCCTCACTAACATTAGGGTTTACCTGGCAATTACTGCACTCTGTGCCCTCCCACCAGCTCTCCTTATCCAATCACTGCTGCTAATGTAAGTTTGAGGGGGCTTGTGTTTTTATTTTTGGGTTTTTTTGTGTTTTTTTTTTTTTTTTTCCCTTTTTTTTTTTTTTCCCTTTTTTTTTTTTTTCCCTTTTTTTTTTTTTTCCCTGGCTTATTCATTCTCCAAATTCATTTTATCTCCAGGTGATACATGTGGTTTAACCTTAGAAAATTTTTGGTGCCACTTTGTCCAATTGTAATGTATAAACCATGTGACTTCAGACTCAAGGACCTTAAAAGTCTTTTCCAACCCAAATGAGTTTTTGATTCTAGTCCTGTATGGTTTTTTTCATAGACATTACAGGTGAAAAAGAATTCCCCCCCCCGCAGTGTGTCACACTGTGGTAAGCAGCAGCAAGGTGGAATGCTGAAATCCCTGCTCAGATGGCCCGGCACTCTGTGTATAGGCATCAGATGAAGTTTGTTGAACTCATACCTTCTCCCACATGAGGTCATTGTGTAGATTGTCTCATGCTTCTGGTTGGCTTTGATGTGAGCTGCAATATTTCTATGATCTCAGCCCAGGGACAAGCTGGTGGCCCCAGACTCAGCAGTGGTTAAACACGAGTATAAACAAAGTGGAGATTTGCTATGTGCCAGAAAAAGTCACTTTCAAGTGTGTCCACAAACCCATAGAAAATTGGTATCTTTGGTTTATTGCTAATATGTAATGGTATCAAGAGAAACAGTATTCCAGGCTAAATAATATGTAATGGTTACCAGCTCATGTACCTGAGCTCTGTGATTTCAGTCCGTGAAAGTTCAGATGATGATTCTGTAAAAACTGGTGGAAGGCTTTGAATGTATTGTCAGTTTCCACTCTTACAGATTAAAGGTTTCTGCATTACTTGTTTTAGCCCTTCATTTTAATTTGTTTTTTCTTGAGTGAGCCACTGAAGTCAGCTTTATGAGATACTTAGATCATGTGTGAAATGCATATATATAACTCGATAGACACATTTATCTTTTCTTTTTCTTTGTGGCTATTTATTTTGAAGGAAGCTATGTATAAAGTGTCAGCAGTTCTTAAATGACTCAATCCTTCAACTGCTGTGTTTTGGGGACCAGATGGTTTGCCTACAACTACTGAAGGAGGGTATCCTCCATTTTATATTTTCAAGCCAAAAGAAAGGGAAAATGCAAGCTTACAAAAAAGATGGTCTCATGGAAGGGATTGCTAAGACATCCTTTAGTATTGTCATCAGTAAATTATATCAAATTGGGTACATCAGAGGCAGTATGAGAAACTTCTGGATGGATGCAGAGGAAGGAGGAAGGATTTTTTTAAAGACAGGGAGATGAATAAACAGCATTAGTAGTCAACATGAACAGTCAGCCCTACTCCTGGGCCTAGGTTTAAGCTGAACTTAAAGGCATAACTATGGAGAGAGGCTTGGTTTACTTCTGTGTGTCTCTGTGTGTTTTGAGAAGCTCAGTAGCACATTCTAGAACTTCTTTAAGGTTTAGCAATTGATTTATTTTTAAGTATTTTGGTTATGCTTCTCAAAGTCATGAAGATTCCCTTTGAGGAATCTTGCCATAATGCAGATTTTGAAGAATAAACTTAAGAGGCGGGCTCAAGCTGAAACCTGCTGAGGCTGCTTCCCTGTGTATCCAACATAGCAAAAAAGACCTTTTTGAGAGCAATTCTTCCAAATGATAATGGCAAGCTACGAAGCTGTGAGTGCAACCCCTAAAGATCAGGATAGTTTTGAAATGGTAATGTGCTCACTGTAACAGGTAATGGGAACATTACATCTGGTCTTCTTCAGGATGAGTCACACACTTTTCCTCTTTTCTAATTCTGCAGAGACTTGGCACCTCTGTGTGATGAAATCCATATACTGGCTGTGGTTGTAGGGCTGAGCAAAACACAGAGCAGATGAAGAGATACAGGTCAGTATGTGCATCTAAAACTGTTTGCCAAGATGACATGGATCCAGAGGAATGTTTGAATATCATCCAGAAATTGTCATTCCTAAATATACATCCACTGAGATGACCCAGGAGAATACACACCTGGTTTTCACTTAACCAGTTACAGAAGAGATACCAGCTCGAGGGTCTTGAGACACTGGAAAATAGTCAGACAGGTCAACACTGTTGCTAAAATATGACATTTGGGGTACAATGAGCTGTAGATTTAATTTTGTTTAAAAATCCCGCCCAAAACCAGAAGGACGGAGCACTAAAAACGAGGGCAGAAAATGTACAAAATTACTTCAACTTTGCCAGTTTGATAAACAGGCCAATGCTTGGTTTTTTCTCCACTTGCTTTCTTTTGGTTTTATCTTACATAAGCAAAAGACAATATTTTGAAGTGATTTTTTCTATTTATAACATTCCCTGCATCCAACAGGCCCTTTATCTGGAAGATGATGCTTATGGATAAAAACTCTCTCTCTGGTTACTGAAATTAACTGTGCAAGACTGTGTCCTCCAGAATGAGTGACTTGAAAGTGAGAAGGAATAAAACTCTGTGTACTATGCAAAAGTATTTCTATGCAGAACCCTGCAAATATTCTGCTTCCTAGGACCTGTTATGGAAAAAGAAAAATTGAGGTTTAGTCTAAATTTTGCCTTTCTTAGGGTTGTCATTATGTCTAACTGTTGCTCTTTTACTCTCCTAACTTGTTATTCCTCTGCTAGCTGTTTATTTCTAACAGATGCCTGTAGCCAGTTAACATATGGCCTCCGTCATTGCTCAGCTAAACTGCACACACAACAGCTACTCCTTTTCATTTTTTTTTATCCAGCCGAACCCCCTTTTCAGCTACTTAACATTTTCTTTGGTTTCTCATGGCTTCTAATTTGTCTGCATTTCTGCAGTGCTGACTGAAGTATATTGGGAGTGGCAATTTGGTTTTTAAAAAAAAAACAAAAAACCCAATCTTTTTTTAATTAAAGCTTCTTTTTTTTTTNTTTTTTTTTTTTTTTTCCTTTTAGTGATGTAGTTTGTGGGGCCTTATTGTTCTGGAAAGCTCTGTAAGAAAATGAGAGGCCATGCTCTATGGAGCTGCTGCTTCCACAAGGAACTTCAAAAAGGATAAGAGCTCAACCAAACAAAACCAACATCTTACTCTGCAGACGGAGCAGCCACTGACAAAATTGTCTTTGTACCTGGTGGAAATCAATCGGTCAATGTCTCTGCTTTGTTGCTTTTACCATCCCTTCCACAGTCCTTGCTAAATGATTTTTCCATTAATTAATTGATAGCTGTAGATATATGTGGGTTTCACTCCACAGTTTGGATGTGCTTTGTTTTGTGTAGGGGGCCTTGATTACAGTAGCTGGCAGCCTCCTGTGAAAGCCATTTGCTGAAGGCCAGTGCTGCTGCAGTGGTGCTGCAGCGGTGCTGCGTGTGCCGGGGCAGACAGACGGATTCCAGACTGAGTCTGCACGCAGCAGTGCAAAGCAGGCCCTGCTCTCATGCCTGGAGAGCTCCTTGGAAAGCACAGGGAAGACGTGGCACACTGTTCCACAGGAAGGGCACCCACCTTGTCCCTGTGAGATGTGGAGCGCTGCAAGGACCTATCTCCTTGCAAGATGGGGAATGGCAGCTGCCCTTCCGAGACAGGAACAGCACCAGAATGAGCTGCTTTCCCGACCAGCTGATGTCCTTCCTGTGGCACTGAGGGCAGCCAGCTTGGTGGCCTTGGTGGTCTGCCAGGGTCTGCAGGCAGTGGGTCTGCAGTTCTTTGTGTGACCTAAGAAATATAGCAAGAGGCACGGCTGGGTGAGCCTCAGCAAGGGTTGTGAGGGATGGCAGCGCGAAGGATGCAGCTGAGCTGAAGCCACACAGGATCCACTTCATGTCTTCCTTTCATGACTCTGTTGACATGTGAAATGAGTGACATGGAGATCTGAGGAAGAACAGACCATAGATAAAAGGAACAATCAATCTTATGGGGTCTTTAAAAGAAGACATGAATAAGTACCCCATGCAGAGGAAAATTACCTACGTAAGACTTTCCAAGAACAAATGAAGGATGATTTCTTCCATCACTGACATCAGTTACACATATGTGGATAAGCATCACAGTGAACAGCAGCCCTTCTGCAATCCACAAGGCCACTGGAAAAAGTAGACTCGTGGGTGACACTTCCAAGCATTCAGTTAGGGTTTGTTCTCCAAAGAGATCTAAATGAAGGATCTGTGCTACCTCAAATGTAGGAATTGTTCGGCCTCCATGTATAACAGACTTTTCTAAGAGTTTGAAGATAGCTGTTGAGCAGGTCCTCTTACCTGTACTTATTCCCTCTGATGGGAAGAGCGAGACAGGCACCCAAGAAGCAGTAGCATTAAGGTGGGAAAGGTAGAGAAGAGTATTGAGAAGCAAAGCCACAGTTTTCTCCAGCATTTTGCTGCCTCCCTTCATTGCATGTCTGGTAGAAGTAAACAAGATCAGATACATTTATATTGAAAGCAGTTCTGGCAAATTTGGAATCTCTCAACTGCAGATGGAGAGATGATGCTTCATGATGCTTCACATTTCTGGTCTACTGCATATTCAGGGCTCTCTCTGACTTCAGTCTCAGTGCTGCTTTGGCTCTCACATCATTAGCTTCATTTTGTTCAGGCTTCAGCAATGTGGCTCCCAGATGTGTTTTCCGGTATTTCGTTTATAACTGTGAGGAATCTACAGCATCCACTCACCCCTGTGCCTCCCTTTTTTTTTTTTTTTTTTCCTTGGCATTGAAATTCTCTGGACAGGACATTCCTATTAACATCAACAGTCAAAAATTGAAATAAAACTAAAAAACCCTGTAAGGTTTTCATTCTCACCAGGAAGTTCTTTAAGGTAGAACTTCAACTTTTGAACACACACTTTTGTAGAAATATTTGCTAGTAAAGTTATGAGGTTTTTTGCTCACTACTTTGCTATAAGAAATTTCAGCTGACATCTTACATCCATATGAAGTGTGCCTTTTCAGTCTCCAGCTTTGTGTGTATCAGTATCAGTGTTGTAGCTGTGATAGTTTTGGAATGTAAATGGTTTATTTTATTACACCAGCTTATAAAGATGAGAGAAAAAATGAGCTGGGGAAAGGCTTATATGCCTGAAAACTTGTCTGCTTTCTCCAGCTATACGGACTTGAAAGATATTATCTGCCTTACAAATCTTGCCTTCCTTTGTAAGCGTGTGGTTGGATAATTATTTTCAACTATTGCTTGGATAAATAGTTTCTAAAGAATTTGGGCACGCAAAGTAGCCCTTGCTAAATTGTCTAAAGATGGTTACTTAAATGAAGTGATTTTCTTCTCAGAAACACAGACATGCTTTTTTGCCAAAGGTATTTCTAGATAATTTTAAAGCACAGGGGATGGTTTATTATTACGAATTTTCATATGCATAGCAAAAAAGTGTAGGCACTTGTTTTTGTCCAGGTCATTTTAAAAAGGTGTCACTATGTCTGGCTTCAAAGTGCCTGATAAATGTAGATCAGAAGGGCAATGAATTTGAAATATTAAATTATGCATCTCAGAGCACTGGGGGAAATTAAAAAAGAGAGTTCTTCTGACTAAAAGATCAGAAAAACACATAGCTCAAGCAGAACCGTGGGAGTTTGAGTTACTTTCCTTTATAAATTGATTTTGTTTCACAGGATCTTCCGATATCTCCTGCTGCAATGAGAAAATATCTTCAGTGTAATTTGCTTTTGCAGGCTTTGCATTTGCAAACTCACCAGCTGGATCCTGAAGGAAGATCATGAACTTTGCAGAAAGCAGCTAGTCTGATCTTGCCTGTGCATAGTTTTAATTGCTGTACCTAACAATTGGTTTGTACTTGAAAGAGTAGGGTGTACCATCTCTTCCAAAAGCATTGCTGTTAATGATAACTGCGCATTTTTTGTATCACGGGATTTGAATCCTGATTATCCCTCAGAATCTCCATCTCTTGGGAGAGTGTCCTCCTCATTTTAATCCAGTGCTCTCTGCAGAAGCACTGGATATTTTGCTGTGTTTTATTGCGCTGACTGCAGAGTCCAGGAAGGAATGAAGAAAGGCCCCATCCAGTCTTTTCTGTATGAGCCATGTTCTATATACTTCCATCAAATTCCAGGCCACCCGTCCTTTTTCTAATGTTAATGATTCCAGACTTTACAAACTTACTTGACAAGAGAAGCTCTGCCTCTTGGCTAAACCTGCCTCTATCCTGCAACACCCTTGCTGAGGTGGTTATTCCTCAACATTTCCTTCACTCTTGACTGTCAATAGACAAAAAGCTTCCTCCAAGTGCTCTCCATGTCTCACACTCTCTCTCTTTTGACTGAAATAATTGTCAAGATGCTGTCATATATAAGACCAGGTTATAATTAGTTTTTTCCTCCTCAAAAGGGTGTTTTTTTTCTGTTTTACTTTTGCCTTTACTGTCATGTTTCTGGTTTCTTTGACCTGTAAGTCAAGAAATTACATCCTTGCTTGTATGAGACAGCGCAGCCAACAGGAATAGGGAAGGGATTGTCACCCTGTACTGGGCACTGGTGAGGCTGCACCTCAAATCCCATGTTCAGTTTTGGGCCCTTCACTACACAAAGGATGTTGAGGTACTGGAGTGTGCCCAGAGAAGAGCAACAGAGCTGGTGAAGGGTCTGGAGCACATGTGCTGTGAGGAGAGGCTGAGGAAGCTTGAGGGTGTTTAGCCTGGAGAAGAGGTGGCTCACTGGTGACCTTATCTCTCTCTACAACTGCCTGAAAGGAGGGTGTAGCCAAATGAGGGTCAGCCTCTTCTCCCAGGTAGCGAGTGATAGAACCAGAGGAAATGGTTTCAAATTGTTCCAGGGGAGGTGTAGGTTGGATATTGGGAAAAATTTCTTCATGCAAATGGTGGTCAGGGATATAAATAGGCTGCCCAGGGAAATAATGGAGTCTCCATGTTTGGAAGCGTTCAAAGGCATGTGGATATGGCACTTGGAGAGAAGGTTTAGTGGTGAACATAGCTGGGCTCCATGATCCTAGAGGTCTTTTCCAGCCTTAGTGATTCTGTGGTGCTATGGTTAGTTTGCTCCAGCTGGGATCAAGCTGTAAATAAACAAATCACCTGTCAGTGCTGGCTTGTCCCTTCCCCACCTTTTTACAGCTATCACAACATATTTATTAAGCATTTCAAGGCACTAGCTGATGACTCCTGCATAGAAAACTCCCTAGTTAATCCTATCCTTTGTTTTCTGGCCTGTTTCTGATACAGCACCAATTCTCTGCCTTTCTCCTCATAACTATGTAACTTTTGTATGGCTCCCTGAAGACACATTTCAGATTTACTCTCCAACGCTTGCCAAGGCAGGACCCCAATCACCTTCAGAAGGACAACTTTTTAGGCCCACCAATATGACCACTAATATGATGTGTTGTCTTCAAAAAGGCTGGAAATTCAACCCTTGGAGTTGCAGACTTGCCTAGCAGCCAGTGGAAAAATACATACAAAAACTTGCTTAAAAAAAAAACTGATAAAAATTCAGTCTGTAATTAAAAAACAATGCTGCATGAAGTATTCATGTGTTTCACTAGGAAATACTGAACCCCAATTCTGAAGCATTTAATGGTTTCAAAGTCTGGGATATGCCATGGTGGAGCCTCACGACATTAAGTCATTATTCTGTCATATGGGTGATGTTAACCAGAGACACTTAATCTTCTTTGAGGCAACACAACAGCCACGCTGGAACTAAGCATTTTCATTCTCATTTTGTTTATGTTCTGTGTGTGTGAAGTGACTGAACTATGGTGGGAAAGGAAAAGAAAAGAAGGATTTGTGTTGGCTTTCTTTGACCAGCTTCTAGTTAAGCTTCCAAGTGTTGTTAATATCTAATGTACTCTCCAAGGCCTTCTGTGTATTATAATCTCCAATCATCTGTGCTACAGTTTTCACAGAAGTGCTAAAACCATTTTACCACCACTTTCCTGGCAAGACTGTTCAGAGACTCTTTCAAAGAATGAAACTTTTCATGAACTACAAATCCAAGACATTTGTGAGGCCTTTAAAGTCTTGGCATTTAAATTAGAGTGTTAAGTCCAAAAGTAATTTTCGGATCTGCAGTATATAAAATCAGTCCTCTAACTCCTTGTAAATATCAGAAGAACAGAAAAAAGACTGTGACTATTCAATTGTCTCTATCATAATTAGCAAAAGAAAGTACATTGATATTAGGGGCTATTAAACAGGTTTACAAAGGAGTAAAGGTCTCCATGCTTAAGATTTTCTGACAGAATTGTAGGCAAAATTGAAAATTGGTACCTCTCACCAAAAATTTGTATGTTTGTGGATATTCTTTTTAAAATAAAGATATACACTCTAAATTAAAAAATACTGTAGTTCAGGACTAATGTAACACCACATAGAACAAATTATTTTTTACCTATTTTCTACACCAAAATTTTAAAGTTCACAATTTGCAAAGGAGAAAATTGAAGAAAGGAAGGTATGAAAGGAATGTTTTTTGCCAAAACAAAATGGTGTGCAATGGAAATCTCACTTTTTTTTTCTTTTTCCTCATGAGGAAGACCCCTACAATCAGATCTTAAAGAAGAAATACAAACCTACCTGTTGGGGGGTTTGTATGTTGTTTTGCTTGTTTTGTTTTGTTTCATTTTAATCTTTTTAGAGCTGGCCTAAATTATCAGGTTAGACCTTGATCTGGAGCTTTTGGTGTTTTTCAATGGACTCCCTTTCCCCACCCTTCTTTTAAATATGAAAAATAGAGATGGGATCCACTTCTGCTTTCACTTGACAGTAAGAGAAGTCTTGATTAGCAAAACTACCCAGTGAAAATGAGTGAACATGAGACCAGGAGGGCTAAGACCTACCTGTTTTTATTTGGCAGGGATATGGCATGGGAAGAATGTGTGCAAGCAAAGTCCAGCACAACGCTGTCACTCCAGCTTTGGGTGGTGCAAACATACCTTTACCTTAGTGAATTTAGAAAAATATTAACAAAGTCTTTGCTTTTCAAATCCCATGAATATCTCTCCATCTGGGGCATTGTGTAAATGCCACAGAAATCTCATTCTTGACATTTGATTGAAGCCAGATAAGAAGTCTGTGCCCCTTCTTTACCAAGGTTTTTGTGGGAATCAGACAGATTGATCTCAATCATACTCATGCAGGCAGTGAAGTTAATGCTAAAATAACAGTAAGTCCTCAGGGGAAGAGGGAATTTGCTGAACGCTTATGAATTAGTTTGGGGGTCTGGACTTGGCAGGTGTGAAGAGTTTGACAGTTAATGGCTTTGGGAATTCATTTTGAGATGGTTTCTAAATCTTGTGCAGTATTCACATGCTGTGACAATAAATCATGACATATATATTTAGCACCTGTTTTGTGCACACACAATATATTTTTTCCCCTAACACTGCAGGTATGGGGAGCACTCGTGTGGTTATGCTTTGCACTTTATTGAGGGGAGGAGAGGGGGTCAGTGAATTTGCTCTTGCTCAGGAGCCTGTGGCAGTTCCCACATCCCAATCTGGTGGTGTAGCCACACGTGCACTCCTCTGTAGATATTTTCCATGCCTTGCACATACAGTGGGAATTAGTCTGAGAGTCGTGAGGCTACATCCTTCAAACCAGGTGCAGGCAAAAAATACTCCTTTCTCAATGATCCTGCCTTGCATTACTACAATATTCAGACTCTCAGACTGCCATACAGATGTCAGCAGACAGCTTGAAGTGCATCAATTTGGAGACCAGCACACCTGCTTACTTGACAACTGCCTCAGAGATCCACAGAGTCTTGGCAGTTTTTCTTTGCTCTTCTTCCACAGATGAGAGGTGTGAGAGACCTGACAGTAAAGAATGAAGCAGCCTTTTTCCTTGGCAGTAAAATGTGAGCAGTTGGGTTAATTTACAGACATTGTAACCCCTTGCTGTTAATTTTGTTTTGGAAGAAAATGATGAAATATCCGTGTTTCTTAGAGGCCATAAACCAGAGAAGAAAGTTATCCAAAGAAGACAACAACAACAACAACAATAATAATAATTTAGATACTCATATCAATTTTTATCTGTCTTGTGCTTTGCAGGCTTCTGTCTGAGAAAGTTTCTGAAATCTAAGAAGATTTTGGAAGAGCAATAGCAATTTAAATTGTGAAGTAGTATCATGGCAGCTCTGGAGGCAGCTCTTACTCCTATCAAAAACACAGCAGGATATTAATCATTCTTTATAACTAGAGTTGAGTACTTCAGACAAGTGGTATTAACCTCCAAAGGGTGAATTATGACAGGTGTTTTCTCAGTTTCCATTCCTCATCTCCACTGCAGCCCTCTCTCCTCTAAAACACCATATTAGAGAGGTCAGCTGTAAACATGTCACAAGCATATCATAACACCACATTACATCATTACATGCAACATTTCAGAGCATGAGCACCTCAGTGAGGTCTCTCAGTGTACCATACAAGGATCTCAAGAGACCCACTACTGGCTTTACCTTGCTAATGTCTTTTGTTTCCATGGATTTTTTTTCAGCAACCTGAAATGGTAGATCACTTTTGTGAAACACATGACAGAAATATTTTGGGTTTTAATTAGCCCCAAATCTTTGTCTGGATGCTTTTCTAGTTTTCTACTGGGCCACATTTCCATGGGAAGAAGCACCTGTTGGGCATTGAACCCGGAATGAGCGTAACACACCAACGGGCAGAGCTTGGCATACCTGCTTGTAGAGGCCTTTCCAGCTACTGTGTGTCCACAAAACCGAAGACTTGGAGCTCCTATGACAAGTTTTTGTATCTGTCTAAAGTAGAGGGCAGGCGATCTCTCTCTCAGAGGAGGTGTGAGCATGCTCTGAGCTGACTAAAGCCCTCTAACAAACCAGTGTGGCACCGGGCCTAAACTAACCTGCCCTGCTCAGCTGAGCTTTATTAGCTTGGGCTTGGTGCCCTGCTAACCACAGCTGTGGGCTTCTTGTCAGCTTGGGACTACAAGCAGAACAAGCTCAAGTCTCTCTACAGGTATTGCTGTAGTGTTTTAGTGCCTATGAGTAGTGCCAGCATTAGAAATTTGAATGTTTCTATGTGCTGTCCTCAAAACAAGCCGCAAGGCGAGTTGCATGTCTTCCCATTTACAGCCCCTCCATTGGCAAGCCCAGAGTGTTTTTTAGTGTTTGTATTCTTTGTGTTGCTCTAAGAAGCTCGTCCTTTATACCAATAAGTATTCTTTTCCTTTGCAATCCTCTTGTAGTTGAAGACAGAGGGATTTTTCTATCTCAGTAACAAGAAAAGCAAACAAACAACAGAACTATAGAAGATTAAGAAGGAGTAGGTGAGGATGGACTTGGAAACTCATATGGAAGAAACACAGGTTTCTTGGAAATGTCTTCAAATTATTTAATCTAGGTTTCTGATCTGGAGGCTGGGTTTCTTTCAAGAACATATTTGTGGGAATTTTCCATGTGAAAACATATTGCTGGAAAATGTCTATTTGTTAAAACCAAACTCTGCATTTAGCAAAAGATAAAGTGCCTTGGGCACAATCGTCCTTCTCTGTCTCCTGGTTGAATCCATTCAGAATGAAACTGGGTGGAAAACTTTAACAATGGTGAGCCCTGGCCTACTATGAGGAGGCTATCACAGCTTTTGGAGTATGTGTTCTTTGCTTATCATCTTCCTGCTGCTTGGTTTTGTAATTACAGGGTCTGTTGGTGATAGATTCATGGCATTTGAGACTATGGTGTTATGCTGCCTTCTGAAGAGTTAAGTGGGTTCTCTTTTCCCCTTTTCCGTTTTCCACCATTTATTTTCACACTCAGATACCTGCTATGGTTGCAATGGGTAAATCTCAAACTTAAAACTGATAAATTTGAGTTTGACAGACTGGGATGTTTTCCCCAGCAAAATCTGAGGTGAGAGCTCAACAGTTCTTTCTTTTTGTTCAGAGTTGCTCAAATGTTTGACTGTACTTCCTAACTTTGAACAAGGTGGAGGTATTGAAAGAATAACAAGTTATGCTATTTTTTTTCTGATTTTAGCTAGAAGAAGATATAAGAAGAACATATGAAAATGGGAATTGATTAACAAAAATGTTTCCACAACAAAATCTATTTTCATTTGGTTTTCTTTTTTTTTCTTTTTCTTTTTTTCTTTTTTTTCAGATATTTAACTAATGTGCTTTCAAGGTATACAAATTTTTCATTTTGCATAAACTGCTATCAATTTGTAGCCACCTCTGCAATTGCAAAAAGCACTCTCCAAAATGCATTGACCTTATTGCTAAGAGGGTATTCAGAGAATTCTTCTAGCTCACAAAAATAACCAGACTAAAGTTTACGTTTTCCACTTCTCTGTAAAGTCTTGGAATCCCATGGGTTTGCCTGGGGCAGAATCCAGTCCTGAATCTGGAGGTTCAGTACGAGTTGTGTGGTGCTTGGGCTTCACTGCACACCAGGTCAGTGAGAGAGGGCAGCTGAGAATCTTGGATGCTGACCAATAGCTCTATGCTGGTGCCTTCCATGTTGTTTTAGAGGAAATATTCCTATGGCATGTTGGAGAGTAATGGAACACACCTACCTTTTCCTCAGCTGTAGAGTGGTAGCTATTTCCCACAATGAGACAAGTTTGCCTTTGAGCACATGCACACTGTCTATTACTGGGAGTGCCATTTTATTTGGCTTGCTGGTTTTGTGTTGTAGCTGGTTGTGTTTGTGCTGGGTGCCAGTGTCTCATGCTACTGGAACAGGATGGCACTTTGAAGACCCTGTTTCATGCTTGTAAAGATGGTATAATGGTTTTGCAATGATCTCTGAAATTTCTAACACCTGTTTTTGGAAGCCCATAGAGAAAATGATGAATGTGTTTTCTTGTTCATCCTTCAGGGGAAGAGAGATGGGGACTCTCATACCAGTGGGGAAAATCTTACCAAGAGATGAGAAAATGGTTCCATTATCTGTGAAACAATGAAAATGTGTCTTGTAACAATGAAAGGTTTTCCAGGAAAATCAACAATTGTAAAATAATATGTTTGCACTTTCCTGCTTCTTCTGGACAGATATCTTGCATTTTGAATTACTTTCATTAAAACTGATGGAAAAGTGATAACGATTTTTTTTTGTTTTTAATCTGGAGGCAATTTTCAAAATCTTTTTTTTTTTTCTAGATGATTTTTACATTACTCAGCCATGGAATTATTTCCATACAGTGGATGGAGAGAATGAAAGGAGGAAGTTCCTTGGTTTTATTTCTGTGATTTTGTTGTTCTTGTTGTTATAGTGGGTCACATGAACAGGCCACCCATTTGTCTCCCTTGAAAGAATTTACCAAACTTTTGACATTAACTGAATTCTCAATACCCTTCGCTCCACTGTAGTTGCCTCTGTAGCAATGGAAGATGATATAACAAATAATTTAGTATTTCAAATGAGTCATGGAATCATAGGCTTGTGTTGGAAGGGAGCTTAAAGATCATCTCGTTTTAGCTCTCAGCTGAATGAAGGAAGGAAACAAATAAGCAGCTAGAATTGGCTTTATTTCTTCATTATTTATTATTTTCTACTCATCCAGGAAACTATTAAGGGGAACATGACCCAGGTATTAAACAGAGGACAGAATCAGCAACGTGTACCAGAGATGAACTGATAACCAAGTTCTTCACAGTGATGTGATTCCTTCTCAGATGTGATTCCTTCTGCACCATTTTACCTCTCTTTCCTAGTCTGAGCATGCTCCCTGGTCAAGACAGAGCCTGGAATAAAAAAGAGTGAAATCCCAAGACTGGTTTAGAAATCCATAAGCTGTAAGGGAAACATTCATTAGAGTGTGGTGCCAGCAGCCCTGTCCCGCCTCACAGTCCTGAGACAGTTGTGGGGCTGGGATCATGGCCCTAAGCTTTGTCTTGTAATCCTTGCAATCCCATCATGTGTCAGTGCTCTCATGATCTGAGTGAAGATAATTAAAAGTGACTGGGTGAGAAAAGTTCCATCTCTGTGGAAAAACTGCTGCACTCAAAATTTGGTTTTCTTTGTTCTCCACTGGAACAAAAGAGACACTTAAAACTGCTCCTAGGGGAAAACCCTGAATTAGCCTAATCTGGGTTTGAAAACCCTTAACGAATCAAGAGATGGTCTTGAATCTGGGTTTTCTTCACTAAAGAAGGTCCTGATACTCTGTTGGTTTGAGTAGCAGAGGGTGGTCTAGCTCCATCCTAAAGAATGAGGATTTCTGGATTTTGTTGCTGTGAATATGCTCCTTTTTACAGAAAGAATTTTAATTTTTTTTTTATCAAGAGATATTTGACCTCTCTTAAGTCATTGCTTGAGACAGTTTAAATTAATAAAGAACAAAATGCATGCCAAACTTACTCAATAGTTTCTTTGTGCTGGAAGTAACTGTCAAGTGTCTAATAATTGACCAAACCTATATGAAGCACTATGTAACAAGGTCAGGGTAATGGATGTACATGAACTCAGGAGATGTTTTTTCCATCTACCTTCCTCTTTGATCACAGGTGTGTTCTGTCATTCCACTCCAGTAACCAAACAGATTAGCTCCTAAAATGAAAAATGGCTTGAAATTTGATATGTGACCCAGTGTCCAGGCTGAAATGAAAGGAAGAGGGAAAGAAGAAGTTATAAATTATGCTGTCTTCATATTGTGACAGTGGCGGCATAATTTTCTACAAAGGAGATAATATTTCCTCATTATTCAGCTGCGCAATGAGGTGCACAGTTCTTTCCAGAAGCACAGAAAGTCCCTATAAAGAATGCATCAAGTTATAGTTTGCCAAAATAAAGAGCAGCAGAAAGAAACATATCTCTTATCTTGAAATCTGCAATGTTGTGGCAGTTGGGTCACCTCTGTAGGCAAAGAATCTGTATTTGCAAATATTGAATGTGGTAAATGAGTTGGCTAAACAACTTTAAGAGGATGTATTGTCCTGAAATATCTGTTATAATATTTTAACTGATCACAGGTTTGTGTTTTATCTCATGCATGGAAATAAATATTACGGTATTCTTATCAAATATGCAGGAGCAATGGGTATGGAGAATACTGACTACACTGCATAACATGAATTCTGCTACTCTTCACTGGTTGGTTCCTTGCTTGCTTGGTTTGGTTGTTCTTGTGGCTTTGTTTTTATTTTTTCTGAAGTAGAGATGCCTATGATTAGCCTACTTGTTTTGTTTTCAGAAAAGAAAGGCTCTGAAATTTATGCTCACTGCTGTTGCTCTTTTAACTGTGAATGTATGCAGAGGCTTATATTAAAGTAAGTAAGCATTGCTTGAAATATAAAGGAAGCTTCCTATAGCCCAGTATTTGTTTCAAGAGCTCAAATATCCTGAAAGTTGAAAAGGTTGTTGTCAAATTAATTTTGAAAAGTTTTCTAAGTGTCCTTAGTAATGCTTTCAAAAGTTCAATTTGTTAGGTAGAGTGACTTTGAGATAATGTGTAAATTAAAGAAGATCCAGTGTATGAAAAGATGACAAAACATTTTCCTATTTGACTGTATTTTCTGGGTTGACATTGAGGGGCTAAATTATAGCATGCACAGTAAATCTCAAGGCAAATGCTGGGATCAGTGTGATTTACTTAGCTGCGAGCTGTCAAACTCTCCCACCTTTATATACAGTACAGGCTTTGCATATTCAGAGAAACCAGTGAGCTGAATTCACTGTTTGCAGAAAGCAAAGGTAAATCAACTTTTCAGCAAGACTAGTACATAAATCAGTGAACAGTGTATTCCTTTGAGACTCTCAAAACTGCAAAGGAAAGCTACTCTAAATCCAGATGAACGGGGATCCTGATTTATGGTCGAATCAAACAGCCAAAGTCTATTTTCAGCGATCTGAAATATTAGATTTATGCAACTCGTCTAGGTGACAATCTTATGGCTTTCCACTGGCACTGTTTATTCATTTTTCTGCAGATATATAGGAGCTCAAAGTACGCATGGCTCTGTATATGCATATGTATGATCTACATTTGTAGAGGGTTACTGACACCTGATTGAAATATGCAATAACCTACCTGCTACGGTGGAGATGATGCATGGGTACTCTTTTCCTTCTCTTAATCCTTTGGCTGTGTTTTGTATCTGTTGTTTACTGTAGTCTATACTTGAACACTGAACCTGGAACCCTTGCAAAGAAGCAGGTGACCTGGGTGTTCCAACTGGCCTGATGAAACAGCACCATTGTAGTCAGCAAACTTTGTTTTTCCTTATTGGTGTGGCCTTCAATGCCAGGTGTATTTTTATTGCCACATGCCCTGACTGCCTGGTTCATCATCCTGTGCTTCCTGCTGATCAGTTAATGGAGAGCTGCATTGGAGCTGCATCAGAATTGAAAATTATGTAAATGGGGTGGAGGCAAATTAAAAACAAAAATACTTGGTGAACATCCCTCAGGAATGCAAATACACAGGTTGTGAATGGCTGGCTGTAGTCAAAGACAAGGACGTAGTTGGAGAGTTTCAGCTGGCACAAAAATATTTTTACATCGATAATAGGAATCTGAATGAGATTTTAAAGTAGAGACAAGTAAGTTATTCTGCCTTTAGCTGGACAGCAGAAGTGAACTCCTTTACTTTTTAGGGATTGAAGCACTGAAAATACAACTTTGGAACACCACATGCTAGATATTTGCAAGTGCTATGTTAAATTCGTGATTTCTTCCGCACTCAGCTCCTCTGAGCTGCAGAAGTGGGGGTTGAGCATGGCCATGTGAATTTCTATCACCCTGGAGCTGAGCAGGCACCTGTCTCTGCCCTTGGCTGGAAGCTGTGTGCAGTGGAAGTGCACTGCAGCACGCTGGGCCAAGGCATCTCCTCTGCAGATAACTGGTGCAGCTGTGGCCTGACTATTGATGTTGTTCAGGACAGGAGTACCAAGAGGTGATGCTTATCATGCATTGCCTGACAGGAACTGACTGTGTACAAACAAAAGCGTCTCTGTTAAAGGAAAAATTTTAAAAATCCCAGAGTGAAAAGCAAATATTTGCTCGTGGCACACAAAGTTATCAAGAACTATATACAAATACTGAGGACAAAGGACCGTATAGTGGTTTGTCCTTGATACTAGAAATTCTTTTTTTTGGATTGTGCATAAAATGAAACAAAAATCTAAGGAAATATTAGAAGCAGATAGATACATTTTGCCAAGATAGCAGAGGTAAGATTAGCTATAAATTTCAGTGCAAGTAGATTGTAGCATATTATATATGAGAAAGTTATTAACTTTTAACTGAAATGCCTTTTTTCTTTCCACAGAAGACTAATCAAAAGACTGCAAAACTTTCAAGAGCAGGAGAAAAAAGTTGGGTTTTTTTTTTTTTTGTTTTTTTTTTTTTCCCTACATACTTCTAGCCAGACTTGTAGCTAGTTTTTCTTTTAATTAATTCCTGAATATTTTTGTTGCTATTTAGCAAAAAACACATGTTTATGTTTGACCTGAAACTGGTATGTGGCTCTGCTTTATTAGCTAGAAATTCTGATTTGGGACTTTGCCACCTTAATATCTGCTTAAGCAGACTTAGGCTTCAGATTGAATTCCCCTGCCTAAATCCACAGTCTCCATCTCCCAGGGCTGTCTTTTATTTTTTTGGTGGTAACTTCTGTACTTGGCATGTCTATTCCTTTCTTGGTCTTCAAAAATCTAAATATGTCTCATCTTTCTGTTCTTTTTCAGTTTCTCATTTCCCCAGGTTTTGATTTATTTTTAGCTGCCAAGGTTTTGCTTTCCTCAGGAAGGGAAGTGGGAAGCTTTCTGAGCCTGCTTTTTAATGGATATAATCACTATTTTTTTCTGAAAAGAAGGGTGCAATTTGGTAAATCAAATTTACTAAGAGATAGAAGTAAAAGCTACCACAAGTCCTACAAAGTCACTACAAAGCCTTCAATACAGGCTGACTTCTTTCAACCTTGCTATATAGGTTGTCAGTAGGAAGAAAGAGCTGCTGCTCCTGGGTGAGGCACCTGGAAACAACAGGCTGATTTTTTTTGTTGGCATTTTCAGTTTCAGTGTTATCCAACTTAGAGCTGCCTATCTCTAGGTGAGGAGTTCACAAGGCAGTTTTAGGTTCTTTGCTATCACATCTCAGTTTTGAGGGGACGATTTCTGTCCTGCTAATGTGACGCTGGACACAGGGTTTAATCCCTTTTCACTTTCTTATAAAAGGTTTCCTTGCATTCACTCGGACTGAGCATTAAATTCTGGGCTGTGGGGCTGGAGTAAAGACCCAGGAACATCTGACTCTTCCCCTTCCTTTCCTATCATCCTTTTATTGCCCTGTTAGAAATTGTCCCTCATTCCTGGCAGAAGGCAGGTGGGAAGAAAGTGATGAGAAAAGCCTGGAAATAGGCTTAAAAAAATTAGATACTCCTTTTCAGGAATGAATGAGACTTGAGAGAGTATAAATAGCTTGTGTTTTGAAGATCTCTTCCAGCAAAATCTGCTCAGTTGTCACCTGCACAATTTATTAGAAATACTATTCCTCATGTTCAAGTAATCCTTGAAATTTCTTCCTGTGTTCTTTTTCTACCTCTGCCATATTCTCTATGACTTGCCACACTAACAATTTTTCTGGATTTTTTTTTGTTTGTTTTGTTTTATTTATTTGGATCTTGCAGAATGATGGCTTATCTTTGTTGTGAAGCCAAAATGTAAATGTCTGGCTATTCATTTGATTTCTTGGCTTGGAGTGCTGGACCAGAGTAGGAGAGGATGCAGTGTATATGCTACATCTATTTTGAACCATCTAAAGAGGTTTTAAAGCACAGGTCACAGATGTAAGACAGACATATATGGAGAAATGTGACTACAGAAGGTAATAATTAAGCTCTTGATTTTCTTCTTGATCTACAATTATATGCAATACTTACCTAGATTCTAAAATTGCACTTTCCTGCTGCCTTGTTCTCATATGTGTGAAATCTTACACTATTAATGCAAAATTCTTGTTTTATGTACATGGACCATTGAACTGGCTGCAATGCAAATTCTGTGTCCCTGCCATACATGAATGAACACCAGGACTGTATGCACGTGTCAGAGTCACTGTTTGCCCAGGCACATTGTGGGAGAAATAAGCATGATTAGGCAAACTTGTGCTTTTCAACCTGTTAAATTGGAAAGTATCTAACAGGATTAGAAAGCTCATTGAGGAGCTTGGTACAGCCTTTGAAAATCTGGGCCGGTCTTGGATGCTGGCAAGTGTGCCTAAATTATTTACATTGCTGGGTGTTTAGCTTCATCTGACAGAACAAGGAGGGAAGCAGTCTGAGTAAATGTGATGCTCCCTTACTACTATAATGTGGAAATTAATTTATGGTTTACTGTAAAATCTTTCGTAGTCCCCTGCTGTTGAATGCCAAAATCTTCAAAGGATATTCTAGTAGGATCATATGATTTTTTTTAAAAGGAGCTTAATTATATGATACCCAGTTAAACATCTGGCAGGATTTCCAGGAAGTTTAGGTATCAAATTTCCATTGGAATATACTAGAATAAGAGGGATCTGGATTAGTTTTGGAAGAATTTCTTCTTCAGTTATTTGATTCTGTGGTATTAATAAGCACAGTTTGGTAACTTCATGTTGCTGGACTTTGTGCAAATGCAAGAGCAAAGAGACTTTCTCTGCCATTGCAGTAGACAGAAGAGGAGGAGGACGGGTGAAGAAGGGCACAAAATAATAATCAGACTCTCCAGGTGTCGTCTGGTGCTCCAGAATAGTGCCATTCACTTCACCACTGTGACACTGGCTACTGGTGAGTCTAGAGTCTCTGCAGGCCTTCTGCAGCCTCAGTCCACCTGTGAGGAAATTACGCCTTTTGTAATTGTTTGCCGTGGGTATTTAAGGAAAAAAATTTGGTTGTAAATGGTTTTTTCCTCTTCAGTGCTTATCAATTCAGTCAGGCTCTGATTAAAAAAGTAATTTTCTTTGGTCTGCACCAGCTGAGCAGACACTGATGAATTGCAGCCACCATGCTTGTTTTCCTGCTCCCTATGACCATCACCACAGGAGAAGCTGCCTGTTGTAGGAGCTGTAATCACAGCAAGCCTTGACCACCCTCTCCAAACACGGAGGAACTGGATTTGGTGCATTGTCTAGGGCACAACGTGCTCATGCCATACAGATGACTAGAGCTGTTGGATGTTGGCTTCCAATTTCAAAGCTTCCAGCCCTCCTGCAGAAGGGCAGGCACTTTCTAGCTTTGGGGGTTAACAAACTCTACCATTCCCCAGGAGCTCTGGAGGTCAGGCTTTCATCCACATGCCTTGATGGATCAGGCTGCCTCCCTCGCCTTTCTCTTCTGTCCCTCTTTTCCTGGGGACTGTAGAAGACCATAAAATGCTTTGATAATTAAGCAGGGAAAATTTCCACAACCCATAAAACATAAAAGGTAATACTAAGCCTAATTTAGCTCTCAAATACCTTTCAAATAACTTGTATTTAATGCATGGTAAAGGTGCTTGGTCAGTGCTCTTGAACAAACAAATCTCAGAGCCTGGTTTATAATGTTGTGTGTCCAGACTCACTGTAGCCATTCTCAGAGCATTCCTTGGTTCAGGTTTCCATCGTAAACTGCAATGTGGAAACAAGCAGAGGTAAAATAAAGAGCCTCACCTAAAATTTTGCCCAAACCACACACTGGACATAAATTGTTCTTTTGAAATAATTTTTGCTTGTTTATATAATCTTTCTCAGTCAAGAGTGCAAGAAATTTGTTAAAGCCTGGTACTTGCAGCAGACAGAGGGAGAAATTTGCAAGTCGAGAAAAATTTGGAGAATGGCCTGAATAGTGTTTGGAAGTGACAGATGGTGTTTGGTAGTAACTATGTCAGATGAGTTTGGTCAGAAATTACAAGAAAGCATTCACAAAAGTCAGTGACACATGCTGGGCTCTTCAAAACTTTGAATGCAGGACAAATTCATAGAAACTGAACATGGACTTCTTAAAATTTAAATCATCATGTTTCATATACCTTTTATTCCACATGGGTGGAAATGGCTATCCTAAGAGCTTGTTTTATGGCTGGCCTATAACTGAATTGCAAACTGCTCTTAATTTTTTGGGCCCATCATGTGTTATGGGTAATGTGTTTGGCCTGTTCAGCTTTACACTGGCCCATGCTTGGAAGGTAGCTACACACCGGCACAGAAAGGAGCTGCCACCAGCATCTGGGTCAATGTACAAAGGGGCCCAGAAGAAGCCACAGAAGCCCTTGAGGGGTAGAAGCAGGCTCAGACATTTGGCCACCTCCTTTCATTTTCTCAGTGGCAGAAAAAACACCAGCATGTTTAGGACTTCCTTTTTTCAGCTCCAGCCAACAGTTTTTGCAGTCAGGAGGAGATTTGCTTTGCAATGGGAATACCACTGATGGGCTGGGATATCTGTGGGCACAGAAGATTTCAACTACTTCTCTTTTTTACTTTTTTTTTTTAAGAGTAAGGTTCCATATTTCTATGAAATAGTAATTACCAGCCTTGGGTTGGCGAGTGTGGAGCTATGGTAAGAAGACGAGAGCATAACAATGACGAGGAACAGAGGTCTGAAGTGGAGGATCCAGATTAGAAAGATTAAGGCAACATGGGATATGGGGCCAGGAATTCTGGCCATTGAGATGTTGGAATTTTTCTTCTCCTTACTCTTAATGAGAGACTTCTCACAGTAGCCCGTGTGATAACTTGTTTCTATACTGTCTAATTAGATGTTTGCAAGGCCAAATTAAAGTGTTAAACTCTTAAGGTTTATGTTGTTTGAAATCTGTTATTGTTGGAAACTTTTTATGGTGCTTCCAATAATAACTTGCTTCAGATTTCCTCACTGCAGAGCTGGCAGCAGGCGTTCTCGGTGGAGACCAGTGTTGTTTGCAAGGTAGAGGTTCACTCCCTTAGCTTTAGGCTGACTAATCTGCCTAAAATAATCATCTATGTTATAACATCCTGGCCTGATAATTCAAAGGCAAAATACAATTCCCTCTGCCTTTAAAATTAATGTTGTTATTTTAGGAAAGGTTATAACAGTGTCAGGATCAGCTCTTGCATGTTTACTGAGTTAACATTGTGTAAATTCCAGAAAGACTGCACTTAAAGGAAAGCCTAATTAACTCAGCATTTAGTTAGACTATAATGACTGGACAAGATTAATATGTGAGTCATCCTTTATTTCCTGAAGCATCCATTTATTTCTATGTTTTAAGAGGCAGGTACTGTATTTTTGTGAACCAGCAGCTGCCAACTAAATCTCTAGCTGTGCTTCAGTAAACTGCCAGACATTTTTAGCAGTGAATTTCAAGTGAGATGAAGCTCTGGGAAGGCTTTGTGCTAGGGAACTCCGAGCGTGTGAGCGAGACTGATAATGTTTTATTTCTAAAATAAATATTGTACTCCAGGTGCATGTTGAATGAGTGCAACCCAGGGGTTACAGTCAGAAGCCTAATGCCCCAAATAACCATCAAAGCCAGCCAGCTGAGTTGGGTGATGCTTCTTACATGTATGCTCAAGCACAGCCATTTAGCCAGGGAGACTTGTTTTAAAGGCTATTAAGTGAATTTGGGGGAAAAATGCATTGCAGATGTCTTTCTTTAATTAAAAAACCCAGGAGCTTTTTGCTGCAGTATGTTGAAGGACTAGAGGTTAAGACCTCTTACATCCTCTAATATAAGTTATTGCTTCATCTTAAATGAACTTCATATGCTTCCAATGATCCTAGGTCATTTCCTCTAGACAGAAATCAGCATGGTGTCTAATATTCTAGGTGAAGATAATTAAAAGTAGGGCCAGGCATAACACAGTGAAAATTCTGTCCTAGTTAATTTTAAGGAGCAAGATGGTAAAGAATTTAATTGAACATAACATATTTCAAAAGGTTTGGAAATGAGTGTTGCATAAAAAGGAAATTGAAGTAAAATTGCGTGCATTTTCTTTAAAGTTTTGTTAATAAAGCCCTACAGGTATAGTATCTTAAATATGCTTGTGCCTCTGTACTTTTTACTTTCAAGATCTCCAACTAATCAAAGTTTAATTGTCAGTCTCTGATACATGTACCTTTCTCCTTGCACCAAAGACACTGCCAAGATTTCCATGGGTTGATATGATATTAAAATTGATATTATATTAAAAACTCTTCTCTTATGTAGTTGAAAAATGTCAAAGTATTTTGGTGCTAAGTTCAATAGAAATGTTGGTCCCAGACTTAGGTCTGGGACCTGGTGGATCCTTACAGAAAAGAGCTTCAGCCCAGGAAGGATAATTGTGGTTTCTTCTGTCCTTGGTGGGAAATGAGATTGTCCACAAAGTTGATTCAAAATGTCTAAAGTAAGCCCATGCTGTTGATCTGTCCTTCTGAAGAAGGATGTCTCTATTAGGCTTAGAAGTTTAATTTCTATTTCCCCCATCTCAGCCCCCAATCCTGATCTCTGTTCTGGAGCAACACAGAGAGCAGAAATGGAGCTTCCCAACAAATTAACAATAACTTAGCATAGCCAGGTATAAAAATCAGTAAATAGGTTTTTTAACGTTATGATTTTTCCTCAAGTATCAAAAATGTGTTTACTTTGCTCATTGGTTAGAAACATTATATATCCGCCTCACTGACAAGTGGACAAAAAATACACTGCTCAGATGTCACTTTGCACTTTTCATCTGAGTGTTTTCATCTGCTGAAAGCATAAACAGAGAGGATCATTCAACAGAATTTCAATATCACTCAGCTTTGATTAAAATCTTCGCTTACATTCTTTTTTTAAACAGTCATTTTTATCTATGGAAAATCTTATGGGACTTAACAAATGATATACAACATTGTCATATTATAAGGTACATTAAAATGTCACTATCTCTCTAACTACCATGAAATCAGGCATGTTTTCCTAATTCAATAATAGAATAATAAAAGTGAAGATATTTGACAGAATATTTAAATTGGAGGGGTGTTTGGAAAAAAAGACTGTGTTAATGAAACTTCCTTGCAGTACAAGTGTATTTAAAAGAGTGATCATTAATATCTGTGCTGGAACAAAATTTTTCTTTAATAAGCTCTTGAATTAGAGATTTACCAGAGTAAAAATGTTGAGTAGTTGGCAATTGGAGCATACAGAATTGGCTGCTGCTGCGGCTCTGATCTTGGCTCGGCTCTGCTCCACGGTTTGAAGGAGATTCCATGTTTATGACATGCTTGAGATGTGGTAACATTACAAGCTGTGCTCTGCACAAGAGAAACATTAAGATATCCTCCTTGTGCCTGGGAATAAAACATGTTTGATTTGTCAAGGAAACCAAAGCGAAGATGCATGTGATAATGGAGATGAATTGGATAAATAAGGATAAAAGGATAAAAAAGGATAAATTGGATAAATAAAGATAAAAACAGATCTGAAGCTGGGCTGCTGTTGCTCCAAGAACACTCTAAAACTGAGATCATTGCATTGCAGAAGCATAATACTGCAACTGTATAGAAAGAAAACAACTCATTATCAGTTCAAATAAATCCTCTGGGTGAAGGAATAATTCTAGACATTTTTCGAGTGATGTTATCTCCCAGACTTTCCCATCTCATCTAGGAAAAAGGACAAGAAAAGTGTTGAGATGTGTAGCCTGGGAGCTGCATATCTCAGACCACAGATCTGAAAGATTGACAGCTGTGCTGTCCATTCAGTCAGAACAGAGGGGCAGCTCCGTGGGCTGAATTTGCAGGTCCTACTTTGTCCCTGTTTGAACAAAGCTCTGCTAATAAGACAGCATGTTTGCTTAGACAGGCGTTTTTGACCTCTTGGGGCTTGGTCCAGCGACATGCAAGTGCTTTGAAAATGCTGTGTGCTCTATA
Organism: Pycnonotus jocosus; assembly: GCA_013400435.1. NCBI lineage: Eukaryota > Metazoa > Chordata > Aves > Passeriformes > Pycnonotidae > Pycnonotus > Pycnonotus jocosus. Next base: position 126,685 of record VWYP01019618.1, read on the forward strand.
GAGTCCTGAGAGACTTGAGAAAAAGGCAATAAAAAGTTGCTGAAAACTTAGACAGGCTCTATGAAGAGCAAAGAGATTCAAGATTTGGAAACATTCAGAGAACAAATTTATTTTAAGTTTGGAGCTGGGTTTTGAAAACCTAAGGATATTAGGGACCCACCAGGGCTTGTTTTTGGTGTGGTGGTGCTTTTGTTCGTTTTTTTTTCTGTTTTGGGGTTGTTTTTTTTTTTTTTGACCTCTAGTTTGCAACATGTCAGTTTTGGTGGTGAACAGCAGGAAATAATAGAGGAGATAATGACAGTATAGTAACATACTCATAGCAAACCCACAAACTATTAAAAGTGATACGTTTCCTTTTATGAAGTGTTCCTTGAGATTCACCTCAGCAAGACATTCTGTGTGGGTTTCTTTGTTTTCTTTTGAACAGATAGAAATCATTATGAATGTAACAAACAGGTTAGGCAGCCTGAAACAGTTGGAATGTCTCTCAGAAGCAGCTCTGGCCAGTCTACAATTACAGGAGCAAATGCCCAATTCATCAGCTTAATTAAAATATGAATAGATCTTTATTTCATATCTTGTTTTGTTGGTTGAACTGGTGAGACCTTGGAGTGCAGGTGCACACCTAACCCAAGTCCTTATTTTGCTTCAGCCAAAATCTCGACCCATATCGGGATCACCCAGATTACTCATCCTTTATTGGATTACGATTTCCAATATTCAGGTGGTTGGAGTCTTTTTTGCCCTCCTGATGTTTTGGGCAGNACTCTTGAGATTTGTAATTCATCTCTGCTTTGTGCCATGGTCTGTGACCCCCACAGACGGAACTGAAACCCCCCTGTTCACCCCCCTGGACAGGGCTGTAAACACCCTGTACTGGGGTCAATCCTTCTTGTTCAGTTCCCAGACTGTCTGGACAGGGTTTCCTGAGCTTCCAGGGCAGCCAAAGAGATGCCCTGGGTTCCGACAATCCTTGTACCCTGATCCCCAGTGGAAGGAAACTTGACCATATGTGAGTCTGGGAACGAAAACTATTTTGTTAAAGCTGTGTTGTGGAAATGACTGGCAGTGTGTTGTCTCTTTTCACTTGCTTTTATGCATGACAAAGCCCTTCCATATTGGGACTTCACCCAGTTTTTCATGTAGCTTGTTCATTGAGGCCAATCAGACTGGGAAACGATGATTAATATCCTTCACCAGCTGTTTTCACCTGGTCTGATGTCCCTGTATGTGGATTACGAGTGATGCTGAGGCATCTTTTTTCCTAGAAGAGAATTTACACAAAAAGTGTAGTCAACAGCAAATGATTAATTTGTCATATATAGGCAGAACCTCCAAGTTCTAAGTTGGAGTTGTAAGAACTAGTGGGGGTTCACATTCCAAAAAGTTAAGTGTTTGGCTGAAATGTTCTGTCTAACATTTTGAATTTGCTCTTTCTGATTGCTTAAAGTGTTATTTATTGTGTTTACTGTGATTCTTTGATTTCAAAAAGATCATCTTAATGAATTTCACTTCATGTAGTGTCATGCAACATCTACTGTAAAATTGTAATTGCTACTTATTTTTGTTAACCATTGCTGTATTCCTCTCAATTCTCTTGCAAGTCTTTATGGCACTGTTTGATGGAAATTTGTAAAAGTACAAAGCTTGATATCTATGCCACACTTTTTGTTTCCTGCAAGATCCTCCTTTTTGTTTCTGTATCAGTAATCTCAACCATTCTGGTCTTTCTGTGATCAATTAGTTGCTCATTGACAGAGATCACACAAATAACAAAACAGATTTTAACCTTTCATAATATTTTGGAAAAGAATGGATGGAGATGTTGATTCAGACCTGTAAGTGTTGAGAATGTACACGTGATTATGGGATAACTGGGGTTCTCACCATGTCTGTGCTGAAAGTTTTCCAAGTGACTGCAGGCTTTGAATATATCCAGTTTCATCCCCAAAGAATGAGCCTTGAATTCTGAGGTCTGAGATGGAAAACATAATGGAAAGCTTATGAGAAGCTCAGTATGTAAACTAGAAATTCTTCATTGCTCATTTTTCTCTGCTGGAGGGTGGGGAAGAGGAAGAAGAAACAAAAGCCTGCAAAACAATATTGCAAACACTTGAGAAGACAATTGAAATCCTGGTTTCAATAAAATCCTTCAAAAGAATCACTTGGGCTACAGGGAATCTTGTCCCATATTTTGTTAGGAAACTGGAAACATAATGTAGCATTTAATTGATCCTGGTAACATTCCCCCAAATAAGCCTGGAAAATGCTGCACAATTTGTTTAAATTTCAGGTATTAGGGTGCAATAATTATCTTCAAAAAGAGCTGAACAATGCTGAATTGGCAGCCTCACTTGGCAAAACCTCCTTCATTAACAGAACAACCCTGAAGGTAGCCTGGTGGAATTTTCTGTAGATCAGTAAAACTAATGATAGAAACTGTCTGCAGTTAACCATAAGGTCATATGATAATTTAGGTTAGCCTCAAATCCAGCCTCCTGTTTGAAGCCAGGTCAGCTCTGAGAGTTGAGTAGTTGAGGCTACTCTCAGGAATAAGGTCTTGAAAACTCCAAGGATTTGAGATTGATATAACTCTACAAGCTATAATGGAGTTTATTTTGCATGGTAGTATTTTTACCAGTTGAGCAGACACATTGCCTGTAAGTGCACATAAGAGAATTGCAGAGTGTGATGCACAAACAACTGGAAATAGTCCAGATTTCCAGTTTCTGAAGTGAAGGAAAGAGGGAGGGAGCAGACTGTAGCTTTTGGGTCTTTAAGGCTCTGTAGCTGCAGTCTTGGAGCCATCCACCAGAATGGGCCATTCTCTTGAGTGATACAACTCCCTTTAAATCAATATTACTTATTTTCCTCTGGTCAGGCCTGTATTATGTGCAAAACACTTGGGAGAAAACTGCTGAGGAGACACAGTGTGGCAATGTCCTCTTCAAATGCTGGGATAAGTGTGGATCTAGCAGGGCGCTGATGAGTGCAGAACATCTGAGCCACCAGCTGCTGCAGCTGCAGGTCAGGGGCAGCACGAGAGGAGAGGGACCAGTCCCAAGGCTGCAGCATCTCCTCACCACAATTCTGGTTTCCTTTCGTTGTGGACTGAACAAATCTTTGTTCCATTCCTTTGCTTGGAGCTCTTTGCTGTTTTGCCAAACACAAGGAATGTTAAAAGTGATTAGTCAGGGACACATAATGAGCTCTTTGAATTCTTCTTGGTGATGTCTTTGATTTCTTCTTTAATCAAAGCTGAATTGATACGTTAGCAAGTGCTGCAAAGACCAGATCTTATGATCACAACACCTTGGTTTTAGCTTGAAAATAAGTGTCTTGCTTTACAAACAAGATAACATATTCCCAGGGTGACTTAATCTCTCCCTGCTCTGTTCAGGACTAAAATTTGATGCTTTCAGATCTAAATGCCAACATGAATGCTTTGTCTCTTTCACTAAACCACAATTTTCTTCCAACTTTTTCTTTAAAGTAGATTAAATGAAGTTACTTCTAACTGTCCATTCTCCCATTTATGGAGCTTGGGATGTATGTGATCAGTGGAGCTCAGCAAATGCAAAGGTGACAGCTGACTTTTTCAGGCTAATATTTAAACTGGGCAATGAATAATCTGAAAAGTAAGATAAATTTCTTAGACATTCTACTTTTGGTGTAATTTGAATTTCTGTGGTCTTTTATTGCCAGCCTGAACTGACTCATTTGAGATTTGCCTGACATTTTTCTGGCAGATTTGCATCTGAAAATTTTTCAGGGTTTTGATTTCTCTCTTAGCATTTTGCTACTAGTCAGAATTGAATTTTTACAGAGGAGGAATTTTGCTCCATGAAAAGGCAGGGTACCACTTAGTGTACTGAGTGAGAGCAGTTACTACTCTTGGGTTATACTTACAGCATTTGTAGGGAACATACTCCACCCTGTACAGTTTTGAGAATGACCTCAAAAGCAGTGAAATCCAGGTCTAACTGCTGCTGCTTTATGTGTGCTCCACAGGAAAGCTGAGGGCAGCCCAGCTGGTGTGCTCAGCCATGTGTTGGACTGCCAAAGAGGCTATTAACAACATGTTGGCTCTCTAGATGTCCTCCAGCACATGGTCCTGTCACAGTTCCAGAAAATACTCCTTCTCATCAAGCATTTTGGTTGGCTCCCAAATTTGTTGTCTGCATGGAGAGTGTGCATGTGACCAGGTATAGCCCTCACAGAGTATTCAAAATTGTCCACAAAAACTAGTGTCTAGATAGTTACTGAAAGTGTTTGAGGGAATTATTTCATACATGGAATAAATGCATCAACAATATTGTGGCTTCTGCCCAATAACAGACACAGCTGTGGCTTTCATTCAGCAGTTCCTGGCAAGTGCTGGAGTACACAATAAATTGTTATTCAATAGAGAAAAATTTGGCATATGAATTAAGGTGAGCAGTTTTATAGCATTATCCAGAATAAATTTCCTACTGCATGACATACTCCCTTAGGAATGCTTCCAAAAAGGCGGCTGCAAATTTTCACTTAACAAAATTTATCTATGGTGGGGTCTGTTCATTTTCAGAGATTTTAATCTTCACAAGCAACTTCAAACCCCTATGAAAAATTCAGTTGTTTACATAGATAATATTCAGGAACAGACCAACTTGTACTATCAGATTAATTTGCATTTAGATTGTGCCTTTCCAATGGCTCTGAATGCTATTGCAAATACAAATTAGGTTTCACACTAGGACTGTAGAAACCACTTTTGCTGTCTTTTGGGGCTTGCAGAATTAGAGATGCTGTGACCTGCTAGCCCTTTATTCCAAGTCAAGATGCCCTGCAACTCAACCAGCAGAAATTCTGCCACTTCAAAAACAAGTCATTGTTGTTGCTGATGAAAATTAATTTGGTTTGTTTTTTTTCAGAATGTTGCTCTGGTGTGCATTTTGTTGAAATTTGCTATAATTTGTGGTGTCAGTAAAGACAAATATACTGTAACTGACTGTGAGCCTTTCCCGTGTTGATAATTTAGCTTGAAGAGGTGATGGTTAAATGATAACTTATGGCTTGCATTTTCCACATTGGTATTCACTTTACCACTAAACCAGTGTCAAGGCACTGTCTGTAGTATTACTTCAACCTTTTTTGCAGCAATTTTTTTTTAATCTAGTGTGTGCAAAGCAATGCATTCCAATGAGAAACCATCAGTACCGTGATCTAGTTTTGGAAATTCCATTTGTTAAGCTGTGAAAAGGAGATGCAGAACAAGTTGTCTGATAATTAACAGAGCAGCTGTTTTGGGGGGGTTGTTTTTTCATGTTTAAATCATACTCCTGCCTTACCTGAAAGTGGAACTATGTAATACTTGGAGAATTAACATATACGCAATTCATAAGAGCATCTGTGACTTTATATTTGGCCTAGGGCAGTCTTGGTTTTTTCCCAGTTTCTGCTAAATGTGGCCTAAGCAATTTGAAATGTTGTCAAGCAAGCGTGAATATTGGAAAGACAGTGGATGAAAAATATGTTTGGGAGTGCATGGTTCCCATTTGATTTGTTCTCAGTCTTTCTCATCCCTCTGTTTCAGTAGCTTCTTCCTGAGACTCCTTTCTTGTTGTATTTAAGTATCTTTTATGGAAGTCTCTGCATGTTGATCTGATTGCTCTTGAGAGCCTTTTGCTTTTAGTCCCCATAATACTACATATCAAAGAGACACATAATTTCATCATCCGCTGTGTTAAAAACTACTTCAGCAGCTTGTGTTAACTCTGTTGCTTGATGGGATCACGTAAAGTTTAACATTTCTCTGTTCATATTCTCCATCTTCATCAGAAATTGCAGATTTTTCATATCTATCACTTACTGTCTCTTTTTCAGGCTTAATTAATTTTTTTCCCTTGTGGAGAAATTATTCAGCACTTCCTTCTATCCTAATGGGGTTTTTTGTGCCTCTTCTATTTTACTATATCTCCTTTCAGTGACAAGCTCTGTCCTCATCAATCAAGCCACAGACCCATCACAAGTTTATACCACTATAAAGACATTGATAGAGATATCTTGTATTTCTAATTTCTCTATTATTTTCCTATAAGTTTGGTAGCCTCTAATAAGTTAATATTCTTAAAACCATACTTTTGTTACACATTCCAAGTTTGTTTTTGTAGATCCTTCTTGAATGATAATGAGCCTGTCATTCTGCTTGTGTAAAATTAATATTACTGGTATATTTTACTTGTCTTTTATGGTGTGTACAACTATCTGACATCTTATTGATCAGTCATTCAGAAATCTTTCCATGACTTTCTGCAGTGCATTTTAATTTATAGGATGCTCAGAGATTTTATCTTATGAATAACCTTTACTACCTCTTTGGCCTCTGCTGTAGATCTGTTTTGGATAAGTTGGGAAGTAGAGATTACAGAGAAAATCCTTTTCCTTGAGAGTGGCTGTTTATTTCAGCTTTCCTTTCTTTAAAAAGAAAAAAAGGTTACTAATTAGATTCTCTCCAGATTTAATATATTTCTCCTTTTCAGTGGTAACTTAGCTTCTTTACATATCTCTCAATATGTTAAAGACTTTTTGGGAATAAAAAATAATAAATTAAATGAATCATTTAATTCATATCTTCATTGTCATCTTCAAAGAACTGCAATGCATCTAGGATGTATGACAGCCCTCTACAAAAACCACTTTCTTAATCTCTATTGTGAGGTATTTATGAGTATATGTACTATTAAAGTTCCAACCAATCAGCTTGACATAGAAACCTAACTAATGGTCTGTAGTATCCTGTATTTCCTTGCTCCTGAGACCTGTTTATAAGTTTTGTCATCTGTGCAGCTGTCTTTTTCTTCTGGGCTGGGAGCCCTTTGAAGCCATTGAAGTGATAAATCACATACTTAGGATTTTGTATATTAGTTTCTCTAGGGCTGCTGGGTGAATGGCATCTGGTCTTAGAGATTTGCTACTGTTTTATTGACCTGCTTTAATCCCCTGCCACTGACACTTCACTTAGAGATTTCAGACTTGTTTCACACATAAAACCTGTCTGAGCTTTTCCCTTATAAACACCAACTCAGATAATTCAATTAGCTTTTCTGATACGGCCTTGAACTTTTCTTTTACACCTCTGTTATTTATTAGTCACACAAACTCTGGCTGTGTTTGCAAGACTTTTGTGATTAATTGGAATGCCTGTAGCAAATTGTACTTCAAAATGGTTTTGTGTTTTGTTATGTTTTTGCATTTAATATATAAACTTTTGCACTGTTTTTGTTTTCTTCTCTTGGACATGACCTCTACTTCTGAGTAGTATCTTCCTACTTTTAAGAGCCTCCTCCGGTCTGACATTTAACAATGGTAGATTGTTATGGTCTTGTTCAAAGTGTTTTTGAAGAGGTGGCACATGTTTGCACTGAAATCCTAGTAAAATATTTTTAGATAGTCTCCTGGCTGACTTCAGGTGCATTACTCTTTTAGCAACTTCATTTTCCTTTTACCCACCAATTTTTATAAGTTTCTTAAGTGATAATGGAGTAGTTTTCCCTCCTCCCACCCTTATTCCTTTAAGGATCTTGAATTTGAATATGTTACGATAACGAGCAACCATGGATATCCTTTACAACAAATTTTGAAATGAGTCCTGGGGATTGTTTGGAATTAGGTAAAAAAGTGCTCCTCGTTCCAAAAGGTGATTCCAGATTTACTACAGTTCATTCTTCCACCAGTACCACTTCATTCCTCACATCTGGGTGATTTATATTTGGACCTCACTGATTTTTCTTTCTTCTGTCAAAATTTGGAGGTGATTTGGAAGTGATTTTAGTCTAGGTCTGGTTGTCCAATTTAATACATGAAGTTTAAGAGTCTTTATTTACTTAGACTGCTCTTCATGGTTTTCTCCTTGGATGTCTTTTCCTTCATCCCATACTTTCTTGTGATGGGCTTTGGCAAAAGGATGCCAGAGAAGTCCTGAACTATTGTGAACTCTCTTAGAGAGATCCAGTTAACCAGCCGAAGACCTGCAGCTAGCATGAAAAATGAAGGAAAGAGATATTGGTTACAAGGAAAGGGGAAATGTTTAGGAATGTTTTCTAGTCATCCATCGAGGAAGAGGTAAATTCCCAGGCCTCAGAGAGCAGAAGAGGTCTGCGAAAATTACCAGAAAAGAAGAGACTGGGAATGGTCTGTCTTTAAGAGAATTGCTTACTTAGTAGTTTGATGTGGTTTTAATCCCATACTCTAGAAGGATAAGAGGCTCGAGGGACTGGTTTGTCTACATGTTTAGGGAGTGAGAAAATCTGGTTGCCTCAGTGGGGGATTGCAGCCTCAGAGGCCACAGCAACCCGAGAAAACCACTAATAACAACCCATTCCTGAAAACACATTCATTTGTTTGCTTTTTCTTCTAGGATCAAATAGGGAAATTGTTTCTGACTCAATAAAATATCTTAGATCTTTTGTTGTTGTTGTTGTTTGATGGCATGTTTCATCCTTGTGAAGAATTTATTCACTCAAATGAGAGGATCCAACTGTCAGGTTCTGATGGGCTATTGAGTTCCTTCTTGACAATTTGATCCTCTGGCTTCCTGACCAGCCACCTGACTGATGATAGGAAACCCAAGAGGTCTAGAGAAGCCAGAGCTTCTGGCTTCCAGGGGTGATCACCTTCAGTGTTTTAATGAGGGATTTGCTCCCATATACCTGCTTCTCCCTGGCCTGTTGTGGTTGATCTTTAGTTTCCCAAGGTAGGCTCCTTAACCTACCTCTGGCAGCTCCAGAAAACTTTGGCAGCTTCAGAAAACTGGCAGGGGATTCTCCTTCTCTGTGGGGGGCTTCAGAGTTTCATTTTCCTGTTCCATTGTCAAGCTAGGATTCCAGGAATATTTCTTAATGTCCCATTGAAGAAAAGTTTTGGGGTCTGGCACCCCCTCATAGGCAATTCCACTGAGAATCCAAGAGTAAAACACACTGGCTGGCATATTTGAGGTTTGGAAGGTTTCTAGGATGTATGGAGTAATGTTGCAGCTGAAGTCAGTGCAGTGTGGGCCTGCAAACTGCATGTGGCTTATGTGGCTGCTGCTGCTGCTAATGATCCTTGTGACAGGACATTGAGACAGCTGGAACTGGGAAAGGGTGAAGGCTCTGTGCTAATGCTGCTTGTTTCCCACTTTTCATCTGCACTGATAAACTGGAGATAAATATCTGCCTGTCACAGGGGAATGTGTTATACCTTGCTAAAAAAAAAAATGGGAAAGAGAGAGTGAGTGCATTTTTTTTCTATTATTTTTTAATCTGCATGAGGAAGTAAAGCCATCTGCCTGGAGCAGCCTCCCTGCTGCCCCAGCACGTATACAAGCTGCAGAATCAGAGCATTCACAATAGGAATGTTTTTTTCTGTGGTCCCACGGGGCTATTCCAGGGCTACAAAGCAAATTAATTGGGTTTGAAAAATTGTTATAAGCTTGTAAAGGCATGGGGGTTTCATTAAGTTGCCAGAGCAGCTTATAGTGTCATTAGAAGTCAGTGCTAATATCTGTTCACCACTGTGGATGCAGTAATAATCTTTCCTCTACTGGCTACCTCTTAGCTAAAGGTGCCGATACAGGAAAAACATCGATACAAAGAAGATAAAGCTTCCTTGAGCATGAAAAAAATTTCTATTTTATGCGTATGTTCTCTTTTTCCTTTTCTTTGCTAGTCAGGTAAATGTAGTATGGGATTGCATATGGAAAAACACCATGTGTCCTGAACAGGCACAATCAGTTTGAATAAATGTTTTGGTCAGTGAATGCACAACAATTTGCCTGTTTGAAGTAACCCCTATACTTATGAGTGGAAAGTTAGGGAAAGAAACTGATATTTATTCAGTTTACAACATTTCTTTGACAACATTTTGTAGTTGCTCTTACTTCAGTTGAATCAGATGCTTTCTCCATCTGTTGTCAATGCGGGCCTTCCATACATGAAAAAAAAAAAAAAAGAAATGAGAAACTATGTATGTAAGTGCATATATATACATATATATTTGGTGCAAAAAACCCAGACATCCCTGCCAACTTCTGTAGTTTTAGAAGTGGGTAGAATTCTTGAGACCACACTTCAGCTATGACTTCTAACTGAGCTTAATTGAACACATCTTGATTTCGTGTTTTATCTCCAAAATCTGTCACTCTAACAGGAGGTGTGAAAGGACTGAGAAAAAATGGTGTTTGCAAAAACAACATTTAATGCAGACAGGTCTTTTTTTTTTTTCTTTGATTTTTCATTTTTAACTTTCTCTAATTGTGCAAGTCCATAACTTCCAATGATAATGATAAGGTCATAGAAGTGGGTCACACTGTGGATAGACTAACACCTCCTACTATTTTGGAATTTGAATTATTTCTGTGAGAAATATTAATATATTAAAATCAAGAGGTGTGTGATGGTTTTGCACTGTCTTGTACCTATTTTCCTTTTGATATTAGCTGAGCTTTGAGAGGTGTAAGAGAAACTTGAAATTAATGTGTATTTTAATGGTGCAGTTTGTTCTCATGGGGATATTTTGGGGGGGAGGTGAGTCAAATACTTTCAGTACTTTTAAAATAAAGCACATTTTGAGCAGTGGAGAGTTCATTTTGAAGAACTTAAAACTGATGGTCAGGGAGGAACAACTGCAGGTGTTGAAAGTAGTTTTAATATTATAACCATAAGACCAATATCAAAATACACTTTTAAAGGAATGCTTGAATCTTTTTGGGAGGAATAGGCTTCTGATCTCCCTTCATAAAGGATTGTATTTTCTGTTTCAGCACCATGTAAAGAGTAAGTTTTACATTTTCATGACATCTGCTACTTCTGAACATTGGTCTGATATAAACTTTTCTTCTCAATTCTCTTTGGGATAAACTTGTCTTTTAATATAAACTCTTCAACTCCCAAAAATATGAAGTGACATTATTTCTGTAGGTCATGGACAGCCAGGCCCCTAGAGTTAGTAGTTGCAAGCACTAGTAGACCCTAAGGTTCACCCTCTAAACTGGAGATATTCTAGTGGTCAGCAATGTGTATATACATATATTTAAATTTTTTAAAGCTTATTAGGAAGGTTAATATAGGTGAAAGTCAGCAATTATTTTTATAATGTGTTCTAACCCTTGCGTTCCCCAGTTTTTTTCCCCTTTAAAATGTTTTTGCTATTGTAAGTTAATAATGAAAAATGTAAATGAATAATTCCTAGGAAGATGCGCAAAACATGAAAACCAAGACATTTTTATTCTGCTATGAATTAAAAGTACACTTTCTTTCTGTGATCAGTGTTATTTCACTCATGAAACCAACTATTGGAATGAATGATTGCTATTAAATACCTGAGTTTAATTTTCTGGGTGCACTCCATTTTCCTGTTGTTTCACCCAAAGTACATACTCCAAATGAGCTGAAGAAATATTGAACTACCACTGAGGAGAAAAAATGGGATTAATATTTGAATCTGTTATTGAAAATGTTAAGTTACGTCAAGTGGTGAGTGATAGTGTGTGGGGTAACGTGACTATTGATATTTTTCCCTGTAACACTTTCTTCCCATCCTCCATTTGTTTTCTGGTTGAGGAGATGACTAAGGAGTGTCAGAGGGGAAATCAATCTGCCTGGGTCTGAGGCACAACCACAATGCTAGGAAGAGAAGCAGTGCCCACCTGGACCTAAAGACCACCTTGCCCAGGGGTGTCTCTGGAGTGATGATAAGCAGGGACATTAGGATGGGTTAGCACTGGACAAATATCTGTAATATTACCTGCCCTCTCCCTTTTGAAGCCTTTCTACACCTCTCGTAGCCTTTTGTGCCTTCAGTGCTGTTCCCCTCCCTCCAAAAACACTGTGTGCAATTTGAAGGGTGTGAACCAAGGGTTGATACAAGAGCAGTGAAGAGATTTGGCTTCATTCTCTCTTCCTTTTTCAATTGCTTCTGACATTTTCACTTTGCTTTTATGGAACCATCTATCATAACACCGAGGTCTTGCTCCAGGATGCTAAATGTTATTTCAGAAACTACCACTGTCTATGCAGATCCACGGCTGTCTTTCCCCACTATGCATCAGTTCACAGTTATACACAATGAATTTCAGCTGCTATGTTATTGCTCAGCCATTCTGTCTTGTTGGACTCCTTTGTAATTCTCCACAGTCTGCTCACGTTCCTGTGCTGCATAACTTAGTGTCATCAGCAGCCTTTACCTCAGGCCTTGTTCCCTTTTCTAACATCTGTGTATATTAAATAGCTCATTTCTCAGCACCAGTGCCAGTAGAACTGAACTGGCGACCTCACTCTGTTGTGAGAAGGGACTACTTACTTATCCTCCATTTCCCATCTTTTAATTGACTTATTCTCACAAGGAGTCTCCTTATTCTGCAGTCACTTTGCTTCCGCTGTCATCCCAAGCTAAAAGACTGTAGAAATTCTGGTCTGTAGCTTCCTTTCTGTGGACCCACACATTACCTCCAGAGTGTCCATCTGTCACCAGAGTCACAGATGCCCAGGCAAATCACCACTGCACTCTCTTTCCCCGGGCTTCCTCAGACTCTGCCCAGGCTTCCGCTGAAATCCACCACCTTTCTTCTTGTAAGACAGGCTCCCCCATGGTCTCATCCAAGGTCACGCACCCTGTTGTTTATTTGCCTGATGATTGAATCTTCCACTGCTACAACCTGCTTCTTCCTATCTGGTCTTTGATCTTCCCTTTACTTTAACTTCCTTTGAAAAAAAATCTGTCCTTGGACTTACAAATGTAGCTTCCAGGAATTTTCTGTGTGGTGAAGCTTTGTTTGAATTGGGAGAGGAAGGCCTCTTCTGTCACTTCCTCTGGAGACCCTTCCCAAGAGCCAGGTGCTGCTCCTGAGCACGCATCAAGCTCTCCCTGTGAGGGCTGGCAGCACACAAACGGAGATACGCTGTTCTGCAGGCACATGTCAGTGAGAGGGATTAAGACCTGTGCAGAATATTTTTATAAAACCACAAGATAAAAAGATAAACTAATCTCCAGACTTGGGTGTTTCATGCTTTCACATAGCTCTTTTGCACTCATTTTCATTGTCTAGAAGGAAAATCTTCCCCTATTTTGTACAGGAGACCCTTACAGGTTGTGGTATTCCATTTGTACCGTAGCCTGTCAGATTTCAACTTGCCGTAGGAGTGTGTCCAGGCTATATATGCCAATATGCAAGGCCTTTGAAACACAAAGGACTGTGATATATCCTGTCATTTCAGAAGAAACCTATTAGCTTCCAGCTATAAAAGGATGAACTAGAGGACTGGCTTTTGCTCAGAATGAGTTGGAAACTCCAGCTAGAGAGCTGGATCTTTGCTTTTCTTCTCTATTTGCACTAAATTTCCAAAGAGAACCTCATGGCGTTCTTCATTGGGTCTGGCAGAAATACATGGAGCAAACAGCTCTTGATGAGCATCACACAATGTATGTAGGTCTTTTTAGAGCCGTGAAAAACAACTGAATTATTAAAATAGTACCTAGAAAAGTTTAGTTCTTTTTTCTAGAGGAAACTTGTCACTTCTGTGTTTGTGTGTCAGACTGCTACATATTACTGAGCAAACATATGAAAACCTCGTCAATGCCAGCAAATAGCTGGTACCTCTGCACTACCTGCTCTGATATGCAGCAGTGGTGATTTACAGCTTAGTTTAGGTCTCTGGTGACATCTTTCTATGAAATGAATACTACAAGTCAAGTAAGAAAATTTAAGAAATGTGATGATATGATGATGAAATTATTTAGTGGGTGAGTGTTCAATCTGCAGCAAAATATATTTGAAATGCTAAATCTATGAGTGGTCCCAGATGCCCTTTAGGTGAGCTGAGGAAGAAAAAGGGCAGTCAGGCAGTTTGAAACGCAGTCATGCATACTTTGTTGTCAGCAATGACGCTGGGAGAGTTAAATATCTGTGATGGAGTTCAGCCATTGTTGGTAACAGGAAGCAACTGTACTTCTTATGAAGGTTGAAATAAAATCTAAACCATACCCAGATGCAGCTCTGAGCACTGAGAGGATACCCTCCAAGAACTTTTCCCTAGTGTGCTGATGAGTGGCTGTGACTTTCAAAGCCCTTCATGGCTTGGGGAGAGACTATCATTAGCTGCCTATTCTTTTTGGACACGCTGTAAGCTTTTGGAAACCTAGGGTCCTGCTGCATGTCTAATTTAAGGTTTTCTGTGGTTTTCTTTTCTTTTCTTTTCTTTTTTTTTTTCTTTTTTTTTTTTTCTTTTTTCTTTTTTTAAATTTCTTTCTGTTGTTTCTTTAGGGGCTGGCTTTGAAACACAACCTCTGTGTGCAGGGTCTGGTTGAAGACCCGAACCTACTCAGCTGTAGGTTATACATGTGGGAAGAAGCAGGGAAGGGTTTGAGATATTTCCCTTCTAAGAAAAGAGGAAAAACAAAGCAAGGCAAAACAAAGAGCAAAGGGAAGAAGCTGCTGGCTGGGTGCCACCCTGAATGGCCTCGTTGTTCTCCAGCTTTCTGGACCTAATTAAGCGACTCCATTTCTACAGGCGATGGCGCAGTCTGATGGCAGCAAACAGCAGATCACTAACACATGGAGCAGCCCTGTGATGTGGCTTTCTAGAATGAGAGATTGCCATTGCTGGAGGAGGACAGAAAGGATGAGGAGTACAGGGAGCGGAGGCAAGGAGGTCCCTCTGCAGAGACAAAAGTGGCAGACACAGGGAGGAGTTTTGTTTCTTCTCAGGAATGCTGGGAAGAATCGGAGAGAGATTAATTTCAAAGTCCAACAATGCAGCTATGGCATTTGTTTCCAATTCAACAGGAATGAGTGTATGGTTTGAACAATTCTTTCAAGGTTCCTGGCTGGGGGAATATAACTCATCTCAGCTGGCTGTTTTAGGAGATCAAATGACACAAAGATTTTTACTCAAAGCCTAGGATATCCTTCTGGCAGCCAGAGACCATGCACATCTTCACAGATTCACCATTAGCTCTAATGGGGACCAAGAGCTGCGTGCTGTGTAGAAAACTGCTTGCTTACAAAACAATCTTATTACTGCCAGATGTTGGCTCCCTGCCCACTTTTACATAATTCAGGCTTTTCTTTGCTCAAGATGTTACAATTTAAAGGTGCTTTAGAAGGTTTTTTTTAAAAGGCTTGATAATACCATTTTTCCTTATTCTTTTTTTCCCCTTGCTCAGACTGGGTCTTCTGCCAGCACATGCTGCAATCTGGTGTATGTGGCATACATTAACATGTACAACCAGGAATAGCAGAACTCCTTAGCTCTACCTCTGAGTTGATTCAAAGAAGAATAAAAATATCCATAAGGCCATGCTGTCTGTGTTCTGATGACTCACACACACCAAATACAGTGTGTATCTTTGTATGTTTATTTCAGATGCTGTCCCACATAGCAAGTATGGTCTTTTCTTTTCTGGTTGGTTTTTTTTTTTTTTTTGTTTTGTTTTGTTTTGGTTTTTTTTACATTTCTTGCCTTTTTTTTTTCAAATAGATATGAAACTTTAGGTAGTGCATTATTCTAAATGTCCAAATACTGATAACAGAGTCTTAAGTCAAGAAAGTGATATACTCCTGTAAGCAAACTTCTCCATGTGGACACTTGGACTTTGAATTCTTCCTTCATCTACAAATCAAATAACTGTCAAAGAAGTGTCGTAATAAGCCTGTGACATAATCCCTATTGAATCTGCAGTGCGTTGCCCAAAGTACCAATAAGCAAAAATTATTTTTACAAGATTATCCTGGTAGGTTGCCAGCAGAATTGGAAACAGGGAGCTTCAGTTCTGCCTCTGAGCTTTTTGCTTTACTTGTTTCAAATCAGATGGAAGTTGCCTGGCTTGCCTGACTTAGCCTGACCACCTAAAATGTGTGGATGTGTGGATCTAGGTGAGCCTGGTTATCAAGGCTCCCTTTATTGCCAGTGAGAAGAGGACAACTTAGAAAGCCAATTCAAAGAGAGTCAAAGAGAATTCAAATTCCAGTCAAAGAGAGGCAGGCCAAGTGGGAAAACCTTCTCCAGAGGTCTCTGTACAGTGTGATGCTTGACACAGTTGCTTGTGCCAAGCTAATGACTTCAACAGTCCATTTACCTGGGGAACAGACCATGGTCCATAATTTCTTTATTTTACAGTATTCTTGTATTTCCTATTCTATAGCCAGAAACTTCAACAGTGCTAAGAAAATTGTAGTGACTTAAAGGAAATCAGGCAAAAACCAACACTGTACTTGTGAGATTCTTCTGTATTTCAATACCAACATCAGGATAATACAAGTTTGGAAAGGGTGACTATAACCCCTAAATTTCAGTCTGTCCTTGGAGAAACAATGTCGTAAATCACAGGATAATCCTATCCTGCAGTGCAGTCATGTGAGCTGATGAAATAGTCTCCCCCCACTACCATTCATATTTACAGTTTTGAATGAACCATTCTTACTCGGAAATCACTTCCAGTGTGTTTTTACCATGCAAGTTCACAATTTTCCAGTGACATCTAAAACACTTAAAGTCCCCCAGTCTAATCATATCCTTTCTCATGCTTAGACTAAACACCATTGCTAGCAAGAGAATAAAGAAATTATGGCAATAGTTGTGGGGAAATATAAGCAATATTAATTCATTGCCATTCAAGGTTCTGAGAGCTATTTTACATTTTATCTCTTTAGTGTGCTTATTTTCCTTTGATTTTACTCAATGCAAAGAACATATTTCACAAAACACTGGCCTGAAAGCATCATAATAATTAGAAAATTATGAATCATATGAGTATCTTGAAAAAACAGAATAAACCTTTCTCCCTTTTAGTGGAAAAGTAGTTGAGATGGATAGCTTTTTTTTTTTTTTTTTTTATGGCAGTGAGCTAAGAGAATCTATGTACCCGCAATGGGATATTATCTCTGTGCTGTCCTGTTGCTGTGCCCATTATGAGAGTCTCTGAAGGCCAGTTTGTGGTTAACAGGGAGGACTACACACTTAATTCTCTTTCCTGTATATGGAAGTATAACTTTTATCTCTGTTGGAGTCCCACCTGTAACATAAGAGTTTAAAATGTTTCTCTTGTTTCTGAGTCTGAATTCCTTGCCCAGTATTAATTACATGCTGTGCTGAGACTTGTATGATCAGATGTTGCCCATTTTTTGCTGGCTGGGCTAAAGAATCTCTGTGTTATGCTTCCTGGAGGAGCTAGTTGGCAACAAGGTCCGGTTGAAATGAGGTTTTTTTATCTTCTTAGATACATCAGTGTTTGGAAATCCATTTTGGTTTGACTTAAAATGAAAACACATTGCTTTATGATTTCACGTAAAACAAATTGCTTCAGAAAATTAGGATGTATAAGTAAGCAAATATTTGTTTTGAAATGCAGGCATTTCAATACAGATTAAACAGTGTATGTTGAGATTTTCTTTTGATATTTTTTCCCATTATAAAAGGAATATTTTTCTGAGATGTCATGACATAGCATACAAATAACATAAAACATCCTCCCAAACCAAAATTCCCTTAAATTCAGAAAAAATTCTGAAGTAAAATAGTAATGATATTTCTCTTTTAAAAGTGTTTTCACTGGAATAAATTCATTTTTCAAAATGTCTAACAAAAGCAAACACTTTGAAAACCTTTGGGTGAGTGCAGTTGGCAAGAGTTTGTTTTCAGGGACAGACAATGCTTAGAAATAGAAGAAGAAACACAGAGTTGTCAACCAACTACTCCTGCAACCGAAGAACTATTGAATTAAATGCTTTTTGTTTTGTTTTGTTTTTTCTCTTTCCATAAACCTTGTTGGTTTTTTAACAGAGAAGTAAAGACATGTTGCAGCAGGCACACATTTGGCTGTTGCACTGAAAACATGAAAACAGCAGGCTGAAATCTGCCAGTCTCTTTTTTCCTCTGGGCTTTCTATTTCCCAAACCCAGCTGCACAAATTGTCTGTGGGGTGTGCATGTGCCCACACGCACACGGAGGGAACAGCAGCTCCATCACGTTATCTGGAGCGCGCATTTCCCACCAGGTAGTGCTGACAAAAGAATCCCAGTTGTGCTGGTAAATCCATATGTACATATATAACTGAGGGAAGGGGAGCAGAATACCATTGGAGATGGCCTGGGGAATATCTGTCTTGGAGCTTTAAGCGTGTCACTTTTAGCTCACAATATTAAGATTCAGTCCATGCATTGCTACAGGAGGATACATACACAGTGTTCTCACATAAGGGATGAGCATTGGTTATTCTCTGATGGAGAAGCTCTGCAGAAAAAAACAGCATTATAATAAATATTTTATTAATATTTTGGGGTTTTTTTTCCCTTCACTTTCAAGACTGTTTGGTAGGACATGACATTGCTTGCTGAAAGGAGAGTAGTACGTTGAAGAAAGAGAGAAGGGAAAATAGTTCCATGTTTTAATATTTAGCATCTATTTGATCCTTTAGTTCTTGTGCACTGCCAGTCATAACATGGATATAAATAATGGTTAGCAAGTTCTAGTGTACTTGTAAGATTGTGCAAAAACTGTTGGGATATTTGGTGAAACGATTTTTAGAAAGACACTGTCATCATACAGGAAAACAATCAGTTAAAATTGCACAAGCTTGCTTTATTTTACCCCTACAATAAAACAGTATGCAGAAACACAAGCCTCTATTCAAAGGATCATTTTAGGTACATTTCTGAAAAAGCCTTTAAGATTTCCAAGTCATTAGTTTTCCACAATGATCTGTGCTTTCCTGGTACTAGAGCCTAAGGTCAGTATCTTGTGAGTCAGGCAAACGTTGAGTCATGTTTCAACATCTCATACTAACTACCTACTTGATCTCTTCCCAAATAACAACTGAGCTGAAAAACAATATAAAATCACACAATTTGTTGAGGAGAAAGTCTTAACTAGGTCTCACATGCTGAAATCTACTAGTTAGAGGGGTTTTCTCAAGTTGTGAATGATGTCACTGTGAGCAATTTTTAGTGTACTTTTGCTCTATGATACAGGGCAAAAACTTTTCAAGGTCTGTCAGCAACATCTTTTTACAAGAAAGAAGTGGAATTTGTTCATTTGGGGCCCCTGAGTAGCAAACTGCCTGTGTGACATGTAAATAGTGAGATGGGTTGGAAGGAAGAGTGTGTAATTACACTGGACTTGGCTTGGCCAACTCCTTTCAAATTTGGAAACTATGGCTGGGCACTAGATTGTTGAATAACTCAGCTGCTCTGAGCACTCTGATATACACACAGATATCTGTTTCTTTACTCTTTGTAGGTTAACAAAGGAGTAAAAGCCTCTCAGTTGACTGGTGAAATGAGCAATGGTGAATCTTAGTGGTGTTAAATATTCCATGCCTTATCTTTTTCTATGGTCTTTTGAGATTGCAAGGTCTTTTTACAGTTTTCTCCTGAAATAGAGAGATCTCCTGTGAATCTTGGAAGAAATTATGTGGGGCTTGGTGCAGGGTATAAAGAGATATCATAGCTTCAGGGATTATAAATGAGAAACTGGGAATGGAATTGGTCTGCCCAAAAGCAAAAGTTTACCTTTTGGGCACCTACAGCAGACATTAGTAATCCAGGCACCAGTCACCCGTGGAAACAACCACTTTCTAGAGCACAGCTCAGGTTTTTCTGGATGGCCCCCTTAGGTTGAAATGACTCATGAGCCAGCTGCCTACACAGGGACTAACAAATCCCACCCTTTCCTCTGCTGAATCCAACACATATTCCAAACACACACAGAAGTCATGCATGCTGACTCTCTCTCAGCAGTGTGCAAGCTCTCCCTTGCAGTGATGCTTGCAAAGAGGAACTGGGGACAGTGCAACACCTTGGTTTGTTCTCCAGCCACTTGGTGTTGGTCCCTCTCACCCTTCCATGCCTTGGGGAGAAAATATATCAGTCAATGAAGGCAGTTAAATGAGAGGGAAGAAAGACTGGTTGACTGAGACCAACGTACTGTACCCACAAAAATGTGCCTGAACTGCTGATGCTGTTCAGAGCTGATCCACTAGGTGCAAATCTGAGGCACCTTGGCAGGACTGTTTGTCCCATTCATGATCCAACATAATTAGGCCTTCCAAAGAATTTGTCTACCCTGCTGGAAAGCGTAAGTATATAACCAGAAAGTTATGTGTGGGGTCCCAAAATAATAAGGAATCACACTGGTCCAGATTGTGTTACCCTGAATCTGGTAACTGCAGTGGGAATATATTGAGTTTCTTGGGATAAGATTGCAGTATTTTTTTATTAAAAGTAGTGATGCAGTTGCTCATTCCTTCTGTTTTTATACTAAGCAGTAAATTTTGAGTGAACAGACCTATGTGTGTGAGAGATGTTATTCTGCTCAACAATTAAGAGGAGACATCAGGCAGATATATAGACAACCCCCTCAATTTGTTGTCTTCATTATCAGAACTAGGCTCTGATGTTGGTAGTTGACGTAACAGACTGAAGCTGAGACAGAAGAGAGCAACAACAACAAAAAAATCACAACTCCAGGTTTTTTCCATAACACCTAGACTAGTGACTTGTGCTCTTACTCTCGGTAGGATTTGGCTTTTAAAGAGGTATTGCACTGAAATGAAATGATATGAAAAAGAGAAGTTTTCAAATTTAAGATCTGCAGGACCTTTCTTAATCATATAGCAACATGTTGTTGCCCAGAGAAGAAGTAAGTAAAAGGTTGCATCAAGACAAATAATTTTAGTCTGACCTTTCCTTCACTTTCCCAGGATACTTTCAGTTGTGTGTGACTTTTTGGGTGATGTGCCCAGAACTCATTCAGACAAGGAGCCAGGATTCAGCAAGGGTTCACACTAGGATCTGAGAGTGTGAAGTACTCTTGGATCCCACAGTCTAGACATAGCTCCAGGGAAGATTTCCTTTCCACTTGTTTTTGGGTTGGTTTGTTTGATTTTTTTGTTTGCCCCCCTTATTTTTTGTATATTTTGAGCTTGGAATTGAATTACTGCAAGTTATGTGAGCACTAGTGCCTGATTTAAGTGACCAGTTTGGGACAATGTGGTGTCTTGACCTCACAGTGATCAATGAAGGAGAATACACTTAGAAACCACCCTCATTTCATACTAATTGTAGGCAAGTGTAATTTTGCCCTTAGATTCAGGTCAAACCATGAAGTCTGGAGGTGTCTCTCTGATCGCTGTGTCACGTAGGAGTTTGCATGTATTCAGGGATCCTTCTCATTTGTCTTACTGCACAAGTATTATCACAGGAGCTCCTGTGATTTGTTAATGCACAAGTTCCTAAAACACTGGGAGCTCTTTTTCCCAGTGCATGTTTAGTGTGGGCAGACAAAGCCAAGCCATGGCAAGCAGCAAAACTGAGGAGGATTCTTCATTACCATTTTATTTCCTTACTACTATCTGAAAAACAATATAGAACATGCTGGTTTTACATGATGAAGAGAAAACAATGTAAGAACCCGACAGCTGTAGTTTAGAAATAGCCCTTTAAAAACAAAATATGATTTTTGGTAGGTACTATACACAACCCTCTGATCAACTTTATGCATTGTGAGTTATGCATCATACATGGTAAAAATCTCTAGATTTGTTTTCCTCATTTGTGCTCCCAGACAGCTGGAGGCTGGATAATAATATGGCTTTAAATACAATAGTAACTCCCAGCAGTGCCAACATTAATTTTTCTTCCTTATAGCACATGGCTTTGAGTGCTTAAATGTTTAAAAACATTTATCTTTTGGATGGAATAAAAAGTGATCCCTTTTAAGTAGCACTGATTGTTGTATTCTCCAAACAGAATAAACAGCCAAGATCTTCTGGCACAGGAGGCTGAGAGTAAATTTGATCTTTGGTGTAATAATATTAACAAGTAAAAGCTTATTCTGCTTTTATTTATAATAGAGAGTGGCATCTTAATATATAGATGACAAAGCGTGACTAAATAACTTAAACCTCCCATTGATATAGATGCATGGATAGAGCTGATGACAAAGCTCTTATATCTAGGGTAGGGTTCCTTCTTAAAATTTCATCTTCCAACTTTTACTTATTCCTCTTTTTAAATCTTTCACATGTTTACACTGTGTGAGCAAGGGCAAGTTTATCTGTTACGTGTGCAGTGGCTGAGGAGAATCAGCGAGTGTCATTACAGAATGCTTTCCAAAGCATCTCACAGCTACAGCAAAGCATATTTAACAGTCTAAAAAATCAATAGCTTTAAAAAACCACATTTGAAAACCTCCACATTTAAATCCCTCAAGGATTTTTATTCTATCAGAAAGCCAGTATGGATATGTTATAACCTCTTAGACTTTTGCTAATACCAGGAAAACTGAAATGGATATCAATGCTGTGTTCCTTGAGAAAAAGATGACTTGAGCACAAATATTTTTCACTTAGCTTTCAAATCCTATATAAAAGCAGAAGCTTTCAGATTTGTAGGGTGTCTTGACAACAGAAGGTGTTTCTTATAATTAAGATTGATCCATGCAAGGGGATTTTTCAGTTTTCTCAGTTTGAAATATGTAAAGCATAAGTCAGCATTGGGAAAATAATAACTAAATATTAATTTTACTACAAAATTTTAGGCTTGGATAACAAGTATTTCCTGTCTGCTACTGCAGAGAGGAGCCAGCAGTGGAGAAAGCAACTGGAGGACTGCTTTGCACAAGGGTCTGCTTTCCCAGTCACTTGACCCATGCCCAGCTGGAGGGTTGAAGGAATCATGGACCAAAACAGTGGAAGAAAGTGGGGTCTTCACAATGGTAACCATTATGGAACAGTTTGTGCTTCCTGAGGGATCAGTCTAGGGTATTGCAGCAGCACATGGCCAGGTGGATGTAAGGTTTTCTTCCATATGGCCTACCCTGTTTTCCCTCCATGCCAAGGAAACTTGGGCATGGGTAGGAGCTGCTTTGTCCTGGCTGATTCCAGCCAGGTTAGCTGGGGACTAGTACACAGGGTGCACCCTGAGAGAGAAGTCATGGTTTGGTCAAGAGACCTACCAGAAATTCCCAAAGACCCTTGCCTCTTCCAGCCTGGCTTTGTAGGGAGCAGCAACCTGGACTTGGGATGCATACTGAGGGAAGTGCTCTGTTGGTGAAGGCTCAGTGCTAATGTTCACAGAATCACAGAATTTCCAGGTTGGAAGAGACCTTCAAGATCATTGAGCCCAACCCAGCCCTCACACCTCAACTAAACCATGGCACCAAGTGCCACATCCAGTCTTTTTTAAAACACATCCAGGGGTGATGAGTCCACCACCTGCCCGGGCAGACCATTCTAGTATTTTATCACTCTTCCCATGAAAATATTTTTCCTAATATCCAACCTATATTTCCCTTGATGCATCGTAAGACTGTGTCCTCTCGTTCTGTTGGTGCCTGGAGAAAGAGACCAACCCCCACTGAATACAGCCACCCTTCAGGAGGTTGTAGAAAGTGAATGTAGAGAGTAATGTTACCTTGACCACTCCCCAAATCCATGGTTATGCCATTGCTATGCAGGCTGCTTTGCAGGAAACCTGTCTTTGTGTTTATTGAGCGGCACTTGGGGTTTTTATGGTCCGAAGGGAATTACTCCTCTGGCATCTCAGCTTTTGGAGCTGTCAGTCAGTCTTGCACTTGGAAGCACGCACTCTCTTGATGAGTGTGAAAAATATCCTTTGACCTAGAGAGACCTTCAGTCCTTGAGCCCACAGCTTTTATTAGACCTTCAGCAGTGGGTACAAGAGTCTGAGCTACAGCATCATGAGGTGCAAGTGATGGGCTTTGTGAGTGGGCATTAGCAATGCTGTGTTTGTTATTTATAAGTTAATGGCACTGTTTTCATAAATGATGTATGGATGACTGGTTGCTTAGCAGAAACATGGCCCAGAAGCCAGACCTATAAATAAGACAAAGTTACAAAGAGTAGTTCTATTTCTGTGGATAAAGCTGTGTGGTTTTCAGTGAACTCAGTTGCAAAGTACCTCTACATGGAGTATTTTTCTGTATTTTGTTGGAGATTAAAACTCCCTGGTGGTCTGTTTTTTTCAGTATAATACAAACACACGCATTGTGTGGTCCACACTAAGCCCCAAATTACCTGAATATAAATCAAAACCTACTATTTTTTTTTTTTGGCTTTTGCATGCAACTAGTATTCTCCTGTCAGTTACCTGAGTCAATATTTTTCAGTTTAATTTTGTATGTTAAAATTTTATATCATGCAATGCAGTCTTTGCTTGCAAGAAGCCTGAGTCAAAAGTCTTGGAGAAGTGAATGAACAGACAAGAAAAAGCTTAATGGAAACAAATTATTTCACAATTTTATTCTTTCTGCTTTCATTTATGATTTCTACAAGTCAGCTCACTGGCAGATTTCTAAAAATCTGCCTTAAAAGCTGTTCTGTTTATGCCCTTGTAATGCTTTTCAGAAGCACTTCAGTATGAGTGAACCAACAAACATACAAATATTTTTTTTCTCTCTCTTTCAGCTAAAGCAGTAGAAGCAACTTTCAGACCAGCATTTTTTTTTAAAATATATAAGATATGAATCTGAATCACTTGAGACAACTCTAAGATGCTCATAGGCAAACACTATAATATGTCTTTATGGTACAAACTTTGATAATTGCCTCTCAGTATACCCAGTAAGATGACATGAGGCTAGTGATTGACTGACTGTTGCCTTCTTCAATTTTGGTATAATGGTATTTCCATTACTAGATGGATTTATTCAAATAGCATTATCAATGGTTTGGGCATGAATGATAAAGATGTGTTATTATGGTCAGGATTCAGAAACTTGCAGCCATTGCTTAGAACAGTCATCCATAATTTGTATAGGACTTTCGCTGAGGATTTTTTTTAAAGCAGCAGGTTTAAATTTAGATATTATTTATAACAGAACAAGTTTTTTCCTTGATGAAAGAAAATGTGGGCAATTGTTAGTTCTAGGTATGCAGAGAAAAAAAACTTGTGAGAAAAAAATTGCAGAGAAAAAAGATTGTGTATGAGAAAAGGATAAAAGAGATTTGTATATGAGAAAAGAGTTAAAAGGTCAACCACAGGCTTTATTTATAATAACAGATAAGATTTCACCCATGCATTGCAAGGAAATAAGACATACTTGGAGTCTGTCTGCATGTATAAGACATTCCTCTCTCTATTCCTCCCTGGATCCATTGGCAAATTTCAAAACAAGTCAAAGTGATTGGCTTTCAACTCCATATGTTTGGATGACTGGCTAAGGAGATCCTGCTGTGATCCTCTCTGAGGAAAGAGGCCTGTTGGACTATTTAAGAAATGAGAAGTCTTGTGAGGATGGGATACACAGGGAAGCAGTTACATTTCCACCAATATGTGGGAGCCCTGGTCCAAGCAGGGAGACTCATAGTCTTCCCACTGTGTCCGTAGTCCTCTGAAGTGTCCCTACACAAGGAAAAGGAGAGCTTCAATTCTTTCTGTCAAGGAACTCATCCCAAATATACATATGATTTTTGTTGGAAGTGGTTGTTCTATGAGGGAATATAATAATTGGGTTTTTTACAGACTAAAAGTACTTTTTAAGGTACTTTTAGTAGGTAAGAATTTCTCATCAGAACCCCAAATCACTGAGGACCATATCTCCAGGTGGCACCTGTTATTTTTTGCAGTTAAATTCTTCAGTTCTTTCTGTCTTTTTTCTCAGGGCCCCAAGTAGGTAAATTGGACTTACCAGTGGTGCCTGAACTGCAACCCCTACTTACATATTCACTTTTTTTTTAGGAATACACCTTCATTTGTCTGAAGTCTTTGTTTGACTAAGTGGAAGTAGCACATCAGACTTGTATTGCTCCTTTTCTGCCATTTTTGAACTGTGTCTGAGGATGGCTGAGAGGAGTTCACAGCTACAGCCTCCTCCAACAGGAAGGTTTTGGAGAAACAATGTGCAGAATAAACAAATACCAGTTTAAACCTTGCCAGTCATTAACTAGTGACCAGAAGGGATGAAAGACCCTAAAGGTTTTTGGAACCACATTGAAAGTAAAATAATGACTTTGCGATGAAAATAAAGAGAATATTCCAATACTTGCACGTTTCTGGAAGAATTTTGTTCAGATGCAGGAGAAAAACAATTCCTCCTACCCTGAATTTCCTGAAGAAACCTCTGCTTCCTAGGTTCCTGTGAACTTTCATCACAAGGAGTCACAGCAAACTCAGCATAAAAAGATTTAAATATTCCCTTGTCACGGCTGAGACACCACATCCAAGGGGAAAAAGACACCTTTTGGCCATTTCTGCTAGACTGGTAAGGCCTTGCTTCTCCTCTTTAGACCTCTGAGTGTGTCTTTAGAGTGAATATCTGTTAATAGATATGGAGCATTAACATAATGTTTAATAAGGTATCAGACCATTGCAGTGCTAGAAAATCTGCCTTGGCCACACTTGTCTGGGACAACATATCTGTGGATTCTTCCAAGTGAATCCTCTGGGGGGGAAAAAGAAAAGCATTTTTGTTCTATGCTTTGTGAAGAAAGCCCTTGGAAGAATGAATTTAACATTTTAGGATTAGTTCTGGCTTGTGAACACCTCTTACCATTTATTCTCCCGAATTCATATGAGCTAAACCTAAGCCCATTTAGCTCTAAGGCTGGAATTTTCATTTTATAGTTTTTATTGAGAACTTTACAGTGGTTGTGATGTATCTGACTGAATTAATATTTTTCAGATTTACAGAAGTCTGTTTTGAAAGACCAGGGAAGAAGCATGTGCAAACTGGTATAGTTGTTTAATTGTAATTTAGCTTGTTGCAACCACCAGAAGAAACTTATACTGTGAGGATCTCATCCATGCTGGTTCAGCATGCATTTGACACTGTGAAAGAACCAAGATTGCAAGCCTGAACCATTATTGCGACAAAAGGGTCATAACTTTCATTAATTGGATCAAATTATCATTTTCCTCATTCATATTCAGGACATTTCAGTAGCTTGGTCATTTCTTCCCTGCTCACATCTCAATATAAAAGTGATAAAACAACAGATTGAACTTAAAGCACTGCAAATAAAAGTCTGAGGGTAAAATTTGGAGGCAGGGAACAAGAGGATATGACAGATAATGGTCTAAAAAGAGAAGTCTCAGATGGTTTGATGTGATCCATCAATATGCTCAAACACCTCTGGGGTTTTGTGAGGGCTTGGTTGATTGGCTTCTTTTTGTTAAAAGATTCAAGAAATAATATTCCTCCATGCAGTTTTATTCATGAGCAGCTCCTCATTTGGTATCTGATTTTCAAATTATGCTGGGCAGATTTCCTAAACTCACAGGTTGCATTGTACTTCCTGGTAGGAGGGGAGTAACTCACACAGATGGGTTTTTAAGTGGGAATGCTCATATCAGTAAATGAGATCACTCCTTGATATACCCTTTTCCAAAAAATGTTGCTGACTCCAAACCTGTCCTTTGGACCATTTCCCCAAATGTTAACAATGTGTGTCTGGAAATGTAAATGAAACACTTGTTCAGAAGGGTGTTTTCAGAAAAGATTTACAATAGTCCCTCTCTGCTGCTTGTGGTGGTCTAATGTTTCACCTTGACAGTGTTGTTTTGGGAAGAAAATAAAACCAAGGCTCTTCATAAGGTGTAGGTTTCCCTTGTAGATAAACCTGGTGCTTACCCATGGGCACAGGATTCAGTTCTGGTACTTTTCAGATTATTTAAGGCAAAACTTACAGTAAATGACCCAGAAATTTTTCTCTGTGGTGTGACTACCCTGAACTGAGGATTACTGTGGACTCAGCATTGTTGAGACTCTGAAGTGTCCCCTGCACAACAATCCCAAAATATCAGCCCTCCATAAACATTTCAATATAGACAGTCACATGAGGGCATAATCTGCTTTGATGTAAGAAATTAAAATCTACCCTTTACAACAAGAAAACAGCCACAAGTGCTGTGAACTACAGGAAGATGCTTGATACAATTTAAGGCTACTGTTTTGGGCAGAAATCTCAAAATATTGACAAAAAAGACAAAAGACAAAAATGTAAAGAATCATATGTCTGAAGCATTTATATTTGTGCAATTGGATGTGTTGTACTGAAGGGGTTGAAGAGAAGCACTGAGTTTAGCTGCTTGCTTTTACTATTTTACATGAAAACAGTAAAAACAGAATGGGAAACTCTGCCAACTGTGCATTTACAAAATATTTGCAGTCAGTATTGTGTCTCCCATTCCTTGATTCTGCAAAATCCTCTTTCCAAATTTGTTTATACCTTAGTACCTTAAAATAAGAAATACTAGTCAATTCAAGTATCTGACAAACAGCATGGATTCCTATTGTTATTAAAAGTTACCCAGCTGGAATAACAATGCCCCACTGCTTGCCAAATCAACACCATCACAGCTCAAAGAGATAAAATTGTAACTGAATACTCTCACAGGCACAATGAAACTGTCCTGAAATGCTCCCTGCCTACAGCAAGTTGGGTAAAAGTTACTTCAATCTTAGTGTTAAATTTTCTGCTTCCAAGGTTTTTTTTTCACTCTTTACTTCCTCTTCTTGGAGCTTTGTCTAATGCATTTCTCTCTTTGTGTACATCATATAAATTTACAAAATTCCTTAATAAGGAATTCATGCTACCAAGAGATTTGGCTTGACATTAGGGGAACCAGCCCCCAAACACTGAGCCATGTCATTTTGATTTATGCATCCCATGGGCTGTAATCAACCTGTTGCACATGGTAGCACTGGAATGCTGCCCCTTTTTAGAGGTAATAACTTCACCCATGGAAAGTCATTAGGTCTATGGCAGCTCAGAGGTAGAAATGGGGAAGACAAAGCTCACTGGAAAGGTACCTACAGAAAAGGTCTCCACTACTCCTTTCCCTTGAAAATGCTTTTGAAAGCCTATAAAATTGTGTGGTGTGTGCCAATGACCTGTGAAATAACCATCCACAGCTGCAGCTGTAAGAAAAATTACGTACCACTGCTGGCACTCATATTGATCTGATAAAGCCTTTTCAATGTGAAATCATCAGGCCTTTGAAAAGATCAACCCATGCATCAGGAAAGAGCATGACACAAATTTCAGAGGAACAAAGGGCCACTGCCACCAACAGCAGCAGCTATTGAAAATAAAGAATATAGAATAGATTTCTGGGAATGCATCTGAAATTGCAGATGATCTGCTTTGGAGATTAGTCTGGCACAGCAACAGAAAGTCACGTGCACAGTACAGAAACTCTCTTGCTGCAAGAAACTCTGCATAGCAAATCTGATCCAACTTATTCTGTGGAGTGGACCAAATTATCATTTAAATTGTGAGTTAGTAGATTGTAATGTGTGTTTAGGACTCATTTATATCCCTTTTATAGCAGAAGCTCAAGATATAAATTGAAGGTTTATATAGCAAGGCTGAATTGTGGAGGCTGTTTACTTACTGATGTGTATTGTACCTCTTTTTGTTTGTTCATCATGCCAGAACTATGGGAGACTGTATCCCTTGAGAGGAGACATGATATTTTTGAAGTTTTTCTCCTTTTTCTTTCTCTGTGTTTTTCTGTTGTCTTTTTGATCTCCTTTGTGCAGCTTTCCCAATCAGCAGTAACACGTACCAGGCTCCATGGCTGTTGCTTTGATGAAACCAATGCCATCATCTGACACCAATCAGCTACATCAATGATAAAGGTGAATGTTTGACATCTTGTTGTCTGAGGTTCATGTTACTAGCTTGAGGGCATGAGCAGAAAAATGGTGGAATTTTAGTTGATCTGCTGGCCTCAGCTTATTTTTTGTTTGCCTCAGGAAAGCTACCTTCGTGGACAACTTTTTTTTTTTTAACTCTTCTAAAGCATGGACTGTTAGATTCTGCAATGCATTAAACATGCCTAGCATGTCACATACAAGCACAGCACATGGTTCTACTTATTAACCTTATTAATAGAGGACAGTGAAATACAAACCTTGTGTACAACACCCACGCAGACGGCCACCCTCAGATGAATCCCCTGCCAGGCTGTTACCAAGTACCTCTCAAATGTTTGTCCTAGCACTGCATGACTGGAACTTGCTGCTAGTGATTGGAAAATGCCTTTTTGATTTCCAGGCTTAAAACTAGAAATTGGTAGCTAGTGTTTTCCTATATGTGCTATTTATCTGGGAGCTGCCTTTCTTCAGATGTCTTTTGTTTTTGCCAGGGCATTTACCAGCTGGCAGAAACTCCACTTGCTTGCAGTTTGAAAGATGGTCATAAATGGTTTATAAACCCCAAACTTGAATAAAGCTCATAATGGTAGGCTCCCTGTGTGGTGAGACAGATGCACAGACATCAGCCTTTCTTCCTGTTGCCTGCCTGTGACTTGCAGAATCCCAGCCATGAACTGGGATTCAAACCAGAGTTTGGAGGTCAATAGGCTAGAAAGATTAGCAGGTCCAGTTCTGCCTTTCAGATCACGGGGTGATAACTTTTCAGCGGTTTGTCTAGGTAACAGAGGATCTTTCCTTTATTTGGATTTTGGGAAAGGGATAGCTGTGGAGCAGCTAACACTCTCCTTTCTCATCTCTGTAAGAGTGTGTAGTAAATGATAAAGAAAGCAGCCCCATGTATCTGCCTGTCTCACAGTGAGGAAACAACGGGTCTCCTCTCTCTCACCTACTGTCTCCCTAAAGCGTGGCTTTAGGGACTTTCTCCCCTGTCATCCTTGCTCTAGAGAGCAGATCTTGGAGGTCAGCCCCAGGAGCACATTGCTCTGTTCATTGCTCTGTGCGATGTTCTTGCTGCTTGAGAACGACTTCTCTGGGGACAAAACAAAGCAGCACAGC
This sequence comes from Pycnonotus jocosus, assembly GCA_013400435.1. NCBI lineage: Eukaryota > Metazoa > Chordata > Aves > Passeriformes > Pycnonotidae > Pycnonotus > Pycnonotus jocosus. The sequence continues at coordinate 157,434 of VWYP01019618.1, forward strand.
AGGTGTTCTTTTGTTGCAGTATCCATGGTAAACCCTGAAGTATTTTGAAGCAAACATACAGAAGGCCTTAGTGATTGCTGCAGCACAGTCACACAGAGGCTGTAATGCTTTCTCCATGCTTTGAGTTTGATGACAGTAGAGGTTTGGATAGACACCAATAATTTCTTGCAGACCATCTACCAAAGTAAGTTTACATATCAGCTCAGCTGGATTCAGTTGCCTCTGAAGCAGAAATCCTGCGTAGCTCTCATTACTTCACTGAAGTAAAGTGGTTGTAAGCAAAATTGGGGTAAAATTTTTTAAATCTATTTTTCTTTTGACTGAGTCTTACATTAATTTAAAGGCAAGTTATCCTTCTGGAAAGACATTGTTGGATGCTCTCTCCTGGTACTTGTTTCTTGTCCTTTTTTCTCTCTCACCTCTTAAATTGGTATAATTTCTAAGTGACTAGTCCTAGGAAGTGCTGAAATACAGGAATAAACACATGTGAGTAAATAATGACCACACAATTCTCACATCTAAAGACGATTCTAAACTAGGTTGGTTTGCACCTAACACAGTCCACAGCTCACAGCTTCAGGTATCAACATAAAGCTGTTTCCCTTCAGCTGCTGACCTTCCCTGTGTTGGTCATGGTGGAGTTCTTTGGAAATCATCAAGCTCACCTCAGACTGAGCCACTCTCCCTTGCAGAGAAGTCTCCTTTAGCAGCTTTGGGAGTATCTGTATGCATATGATATGCAGTGTAGCATCCCTTATTGCTATATTATTGGGATCTTAACTAGGGCTGGGCAGGGCAGGACAGAGCCCTTGGCAGTGACGGTGGCTTAGAAAATCACAAACTCTCTGAACAACACATTTCAGCCCTGGAGCTTGGCCTTTCCTCTGGGAGCTCTGAGCCATGCTCAGATCTCTATTGTATCACCTTGCCCAGTGGATGTAAAAAGCACTGAAGATTCTAGATCTGGTCAGGATGGGCTTTGAAGCCATATTTGCTTGATATAAAGGCATCAGAAATGCTGCCATCCTCATTTCTCAATGGTCATGAGTTAAACTGCTGAAGGTTTGTGTTCTCCCTCCAAAACCAACTCTCTCTTGCTTCATAAGATCTGTAAAAAACAGTAAGTGAGGGACACTTAAATCACCCTATTTCTCATCAGATGTGTATATGCTCTGTATGTGCCCATTTTATTGTAAGAGCTTGTCATTTTATGATATTACTTAACAAGATACAGACTGGGGGCTGGGCATGTGTCTTCTCCCCGACTCCCTCACTGTGTTTAGGGCAGGGCAGGACTCAGCAGGAGCAAGCAGTGTGGACACTCCCTTTGGAGAAGAGTCCTGGTCCAGGTGCTGCTTGTACCTTCACTACTGGCAGCTGAATGCAAAATCACAGTTTACTTCTAACAGGAAAGTTCTTTGAGAAGCACTCAGAGTTGTATAGAAAATCACACTGCTCATTGCCATCAAGCAGCACGTCCAATTTTATTGAAAATTTGCTGGATTGTTGCCAGAAAGACTGGCCAAATTGTCAAATTCCTGGTTCGTGGGAAATTCTGACATTTGGTTTTGTTCTGATTTGGAATGAACCCAGCTATTTCGAAATTGCCCACAAAAGAGAAGTTTATAGGGAAAAAATAGGAATAGGAAACAATGACGCATGGTATTTCCAAAATAAAATACACTCCCCAGGACATGCTTCTTTCCAACCTTGCTGCTGGTTCTTACAGAGCAGCACCATGAGCCAAGGCTGGGGATGGGAACCTACACTTTGGGACTGCTGACTTCAGCCAGGTCTCCCAGACTCCCTGTTTGGAAGCAACAGGCCTACGCTCCCTGTGTCTCAAGCAGACCACCAGGTTCACTGGCAGGAAGCCAGGAAGTTTTCCAGTGGAAAACTATGTGTGGTTGGATGTTGGTTAATTGAAATGTTTTATGTTTTAGCATGAAATTTGCCGGCTCTCACAGATCAGTGTTTTCCAGTGCAATGATGTGCTGTCAGAAATCTCATGATCAGCTGTAATTGCTGCTTTGATGGCCAAAATCTTTGTTGACCAGAGTCCCATAATTTTCTGGCAATCACTAAATACATTTACATAAACACAAACAAAAAAGCATATGCTGTTTTGTGCTCAACAACTGTGAAATTTGCAAGACTGTTTCTGGGCAAGGGTATTATTAAGAAATTCCTGCCTTCAGGGCAGCAATGCTGGGGACATACATGTCCCTGTTTCAACCTTATCACTGCTGCATCAGCTTAAAACCACTTGAGCAGCATTGTGTTCCTACCTCTGAGGAGAAGACAATGGCCTCATTGCCCAATGAGGCATGTTGTCCAAGTCTAATTAGAAACAGGAACTCGCTCACTAGAACACTATTTATTCTTATTCTTACAGCACAAGATTTCAAAAGTATTTTTCATTGTTTTTATTATTATAATAGAGAAGGCTGTATATTGATTTTTCTACTACAGGAGTGTTTGTATACACTGGCTTCCCACTTCTAATGAAACAGAGCCTCCTAAAACAATAATAAAATATGATATTGACCTCACTCAAGAGTGAAGTAATTGTGGCCAGAACCATACTTCAGTGAAAATTTCCCCCCCTTCTGAACATGTTGCCAGAGATTTTCTGTGGTCTGACAGTCCCCACAGTCTCCATGGCAGAGAGAGGACTTCTCTCTTCAGAGACCTGAGTGCTGGGGCCCTTGCTGGGACTACTCCTGGGTGGATTCTCCCCTCCAAGAGCCAATTTTCTCTCTTGTTCTAAGATCAGCTCAGTTTTTGGGTCACTGTGGGTGGGTATGCTGAAGGCAGCCTGGTGTCAGTCATGGCTGGGTCCACAAGCTTGGACTCCTGTAGATCTGAGGATCTGCAGAAGGAATACCAAATGGGAAAGAGTACAGAGGGAACCATATGGATGCAAAACCAGATTTTGTTTCCAGAAACACCCATTTTTTTCCTTCTGAGTTTTATCAGGTATCTAGAAATGTGAACTCCCAGAAATTTGGAAACAATTGATACCTTTTGTTTCACCCAGATTTTGCTCCTCCAGTTTCCTTGCTTTCTTGATTTCCAGTTTAAAAACTGACTTCACTCTCAATTTTAAAACAATCCATTCCCAGATCTGCGCTTATTAAGCGAAACCTGTGTCTCAGTAAAACATATCAATCTTTTGTCAATACTTCAAATGCCACTTTTCTGTTCCAGAAAGGTTGACATCTGCCAAGAATCCTATCTAAATCTCTTCAAAAGAGCTGGAAATGCTCAGGGCTGAAGACCACTTGCTAGATACAGGTCAGCATTGGAAACAGCTTACAACTACATTATTTTCTATGGAGCTCATCAAGACAAGAACAAAAGAAGCAAAATTCCTCCTGGAGTTCCCAGCAGCAGCCTCAGCATTTTTGGCAAGGATATGTACAGACCACAGTAGCACAATGTAGCAGTGTGTGAGGGCTGATTTGTTACTGGAATTAGTCTAATCACAGCAATAAAAGTGGTCAAGTCATTCTGCTTGCAAAAGTCTCTCACACATCTATAAAGCAGTTCAGAGTTGAGGAAGATGTTGCTGCCTCTAACCAACTTTTGTGTGTGTGGATACCAAAGTGGCCAAGCAGATCAATCACTAAAATGTCTCCTCTGAATCCCTGTTTGCCCTATAGGGAGGCATTTGGTTTGTGCTTCTCTGTGACAGAGGAGATTCTTGCTTACTTTGTTTCTGCAAGGACTAGACCCAAACCAAATCTTACCAAAGCTGACTTTTGCTATTTTATTTTTAAGTATCTTTCCAGGAGAAACTTCATTATCTTGGCATGGGTACAGCTCGTGGGACCATAAACACCTCTCTGTGTAAAGGCTCAGAGATTTCCCCTTCTGGGCATGGATGGAGCCAAGAGACTGAATGAACCACCCACCTCTTGCTGCATTGTCTTCCATGCTCTGTCAGCCTCTACATTGGAAGAGCCAGAAGAAAATGTGGTAAGACGATTTTTCTTACAATATTTCTTCAAGGGAGTGGCGGGGGGCACATAGAGAGGTATTTGTTGGTTGACCCAGTGCAGAGGTATTCTCATGGGTGGTAACCAGTGCCTAGTCTGTATGAAGGAGCAGTGTTACTGACTGGTTGCATTCTAGCGTGAAAATAACTTTTGTTATATTAGTTTTGGATGTTTAGTTAAGATGAAGTGCTGGTGGTGAGAGATTTTACAGACTACAGTGAATTTTCATTTTTATTTCTTTCTCTGCTTGCATTGAGCAGCCTCTCAGCTGTGCAATGGATGTCAGCACAGACATGGATCATCTTTCCTTCACTTGACTGAGAGAGTTGTAGGTGAGACCACGTAGGGAGGGAGAATTGATGAAGAGGAATGTGCAACATAGGGGGGCTCTTTTGTTACACTGCTAGTTGCCATGCAGCACAGGAACCTTTCTCACACTTCGGGATATGATACTTGACAGGAGTTTATTGGTCAGGCTCTTGTCCTTCCTGGGACAGGAGAGCTGCCCTTTGTTCCTGCACCATGCCATGACAACTCCTTGAGAGACAAAGCTGGGCTTTCCTGGTATGTTGCAACTGGTTCTAACTTTGTCATGAGTTCTGAGAGATGATAAGAACACTGATGTTTAGTGGGTTGGTGGGCCCTCAGCAGCAGCTCTGATAGGGAGGCTTGTAAACACTATAAGTCCAGGTTTAGAATTTGCAAGTCAAATCTCTGCCTGGGTAATGTGTGAAAAGGTGTTTTTGTAGTCCAAAACGGATCATTTGGATTACGATTATCACATCCACAAAAGCCCTGCTAAACTCCCACTGAGTGAGAACCAGGTACCTGAAGGCCCCTTGCAGATCTGGCCTTTACTGTAATGATTCAGTGACCAAACCCCCCCCCTCCAATATTCCTATGGAATAAGTTGCACAGCAATGGTTGTCAACCTGTGTTTAACTTCAGATGTTACTGCAAAACCCAATGAACCTAAAATAAACCTTAAGAAAGGCTGGTTTGGTTTCATCTAGGATTACTTCTTTAGGATTAGAGTCGCTGTCTCGATTTTTTTCTCGAGGTAAAACTCCTCACAGCAGTAACAGTGACTGGAATGTATATACATACGCTGAAAAGTATATATGTATGCTGGGATTGTATTACACATATATCTGTATAATGGCTCACCGTCCTCCCAATATCCAGAGACTAAAAGGAGGGAGGGTATGTGCTGCATCAGTTGCATAGTCCATCACTGTTTCATGAATCCAGGCCAAGATGTGCTGAAGGGAACATAAAAATTCACATGTACTTAAATGAATTTTAGGTTGGTGTGGCAAGTCGACTCTGGCTAGATGCTGGGTGCCCACCAAAGCTGCTTTAGCACTGCCCAACTCAGCTGGGCAGGGGAGGAAATATAGCTAAAAGCTTGTGGGATGAAATAAGAACAGGGAGAAATCACTCAGCAAATAACTGTTATAGGCAAACAGGTTTGACTTGGGGGAGATTAATTTGATTTATTAGGTATGAGATCAGAGTAGGATAATGAGAAATAAAAAAAAAAATCTTAAAACACCTTCACCACACCTCTCTCTTCTTCCCAGGCTCAACTTCAGTACCAATTTTCTATCCTTCCTCCCCAGGTGGCATATGGGAGTTGGGAATGGGAGGTGCAGTCAGTTCATCACACATTGTCTCTGCCACTCTTCCCTCCTTAGGGGAAAATCTGTCTTCTGTATCTTCTCTTAAATGGACTCTAACAGCAAAGGGATTTATGTGGATGCACCTAAAATCAGTTCTCAGTCACCAAAACAAGTATTATTGCTTGTGTCCCATGTGTCAAGGGAGATGAAGGTCATGTGTTGCCTTTAAGCTAAAGGCTTCTCAGATGGGGTCAATAAATGGTGTGGGATGTCAGATTTGTTTAGTTTTCTCCAATAAAACAATCCTTTTTTTCCTTTTAATCTAGAAAAGGCATCCATAATGAGTTGGGGGATTGTGCTATACATTCTGGGAAACAAAACAGCCTTTTAAGGAGGAACTCAGTGACAAGGGCTGAAAGTCTTGGGTTCAGTCTATGGAAACAGTCAAGCTGATTCACTGCTCAGAAGTTAATTAGTATAAATGATAGAGGATCCAGCCTCTTTCCTTCGCCTAATATTTCCAAATATCTCCTGGAGCCAAACCGAGACACTGCACAATGAGTGTTTAAACACACTTGTCCCTTTTCCCCCCTCCCTAGAAGCAGTGTCTGGAATACAGGTTGTAAATCAGGTCCTACAGTGATTGATCCATGTGCCAGCAAGTGAAGCATAAAAATAGCAGCATGGTTGAAAGGACATTAAAAAAAGGGAAACAGACCATTATTATTTCTGGGCTCAAGGGAAAGAGCAGTTGAATCTGATGTGTTGGCCAAGTCTGAGTAGCCCTGGTCTGTCTAAAAAACACAGACAACTGCTTTGCTCCCTCCTCCACAGCTGTGTGCACCCTGTAAACAAGGAGACAGCTCCATTTTTCTAGCCTGTGAACCTGGCTCCCAGAGGTTTCAGTCCTTTCAGGAACTTCTCTTAAACCTCTTTGTGTGTTCTAAACCAGCTCCTGCATTTCTCTGGCTATGAAATAATATACTGGCAGGGCAAGCTGCATCTTTGCTCCCTCTGATGCCATCTTAAAAGTAGCTGACATGCCCACCATATATTTGAAGCACATATTCCCCCTTATCTTTTGCTGGGGAGAACATTTCTGTGGCTTTCATAGTACTGCTAGACATAGAAAATCTGTAGCTTAACTATTCTGACAGCTCAATTGGGAGCCAGGAGGTTCCGTCCTGTTAATTTTTAAATAACAAGAACTGCTGCTGAAGAAGGAAAAATAGGATAGCAATATTTTAGTCAATACAAATAGCTGAAAATAGGAGGGGAAATCTTGCTGCTTATAGTTACACATTTATCCACCGTTATTTTATTAACAAGGAGCACTGTGTAGAACAGAAGCAACACAACAAGAGAGGCTCTTCAGTCTCAAAGTGTCTTTTAAACATTGACTGTACAGTTAAGTAATCTTCTGATACGGATAAGCGAAAGTAATAATGGAATAATTTGGTAATCCTTACTGTATGTACTGAGTGTAGCTGTTTCTTTCCAAGAAGCCAGTTTACCATTTCCATATTTTCCTGCATATGCCTGGAAAATCCTGGTAAAACTTCTTGCCTCTGTAACACAGAGCACAGGTGCACACACACATGCATGTCTATTTTATATGTATGTAAAGTACTGAGGGATTTATTATTACAGGGTTTTGGCATTACTCAGGTGGCTCAGGTGCTATTGAGCTCACCTTTAAAAGGATGAAAAATGCTTTTGTTTCTGAGTATGACCCAGTCCTCACTTAATTACAGACATTGGCATCATCTTACCTGCCTCTTCCTTTATGCTGCTTCAGAAATGGAAAAGGATCCTGATGACTATTCAAGAAATCAAGTAACAATCCCCAGTCCTGTGATTTGATGATTTTTTAAGATTTCTACTTTCCCCAAATGCCTGTGGTACCTCTTAATCCTTTTCTAACTGCAGTGAGATTGATTTAACCTTCTGTCCCTCGCATCGAAGGCATTTTTGTGCTGTGTGTTTTATGTTGTTGCTACCAATACTTTCTTTTCAGACTTTCTGGTCACTTTTTATTCTTCGAAATGTGGATTAGCATTCAACAAGGCTTAATAATGGTGTGTGCCGTGCCTCAGTTTCTCAGCAAAAACCTGTCTTGAATGGCTTGAAAATTTCTGTTGAAAGTATGATGCTTATGCCCAGCTGTATCTCTGTGAATATATTAAGGTCATACAACTTTTAATGTACTATTCTAGAGTTCTATTCTCATGACTATGCTCTTCTCTGAGAAGAGCTTGGATACAGGTTTGGATACAGGGTAATATTTTGGGTGTGTCCTCTTTGACCAGAGTGTCTTGTGGTAGAATTTCTCTATCAGGCAGTGAGGGAACATTTTCTTGGCTTAGTCTGTTTTGCCCTGCATGTGCTTTAATTAAGACTGTCTCCATATTAATTAAAATAATCCTCATCAAGGCAAAAATTAGGGCAATTATCAAACATTTGTATAAAAGTGTTAGTACACAAGTCTTTGCACATGCCTATCAGCATGCACATGCCTACACCCAAGCAATATCTTAAATACCATACTACTCAATGCACAGCAAAATCGATGGTACTCTTATAGGGCTTCTTTGTTCGCTGAAAACGTGGGTCTTTTCTGACACATTTAACTTCAAACAAATTTTAATGTGGTGTGAATGCTTCGTTTGATTTAGGAGCAGCTTGCTTCAGTTTATTTTAAACCCATTCAGCCTTGGGGCTGAGATACTTGGTGACATTACAGCCATTCAATAAACCGTCTTTCAGCAGCTGAGTCTGCAGGGACACTGAGTCAAGCTGAAAGAGGATTAGTCCTGCCTTTGCTCTGGAGCATGCCAGATTGCACCAGCTTGTCTCTTGAAGGGGCTAAAGGCACAGCAGTATGCCTTTGCTGTGCTCCAGGTGAAGAGATAACTATTCCCTGCATTCCTATAGCCTGCTCCTTTGTTGTCCATCCCCTCACCTTGTAGTCTGTGTAACTCCTTCTCTCTGCTCCTAAATGGGTCTGTAAAATCATGTGATCTGGAGATGGCTTCCCTCTCAACACACACTTTTAATCACCTCAGATGTTCAGCAGCTCGAGCCTGCATCTTGTACTCAACCTTTGCTGTAAACCTCTTGGACACTGTTTTATTCAGCCATCCATGGATTATCCAGTTCACATCTTAGTTTCAAGAGATGGAGATTCATTAGGATATTGAACACATCTAGTTAAGTTTACTTTCTTACTATGTCCATGCAACAAATATCTCAGTCTCAGGATTTACCTTATCTACGGATTATTTTGATGGCTGAAGCAATACTCTGAATAGACTCTGAAATGTTAGCTAAAACTTCTGGTTGCAATTTTTTCTTCATTAATACTATATTTTTCCTTTCCATTCTGATGCAAGTCAGATGGAGTTTTTGTCAAAGGCAAATAGATGACGTGAGTTAAAACTTAAAAAATATTTAAGATTAAAAAAAATAAATAAATCATGTGATGCCTGAGAACTGATGAGCAGATCTATGGGCAGCAAAAACATGAGGAGTCTGCAGAGGCTGAGGTAAAAAAGTACAAGCCTGACAATATTTATGTGAGTGTTTCAGATTGGTCAACATACCAAAGACAGCCCAACCACAGTAGAAAGCAGAGACAGGAGGAATATTTGAAGAAATGGAAACAGGACACTGCCTTTTTCATGTTAATAAAGGGCATCTACCTTTCAGAAATGTGGGAGGTATAAGCAAGTATGAGAGGTTTCTTTTTCTCCCTGTGCACATTAGCTGAGATCATGTAGAAAGGAAAATCTTAACCCATTCCCATCACACCATATTCTAGGAATGCTTCCCCAAGGTCTGCCTCTGTCATGGCCTGAGATTTCACTGGTTTCTTTGCTGGTGGCCATGCCTGCATTTGAGGTGCTCAACAGCTCTGCTCCCCGTGCTGTTGCTTAGCCCATTAAAGTGAGGAACAGGAGGAGAAAAGGGATGTGAGAACACTGCAATTCACTTTTCTTATAAGTCAACCCTAAAAGGCCCAACTGAAATTAAAGATCTGCTGTGTAAGAGTCTGATTTCCCCAGACAAATTACTTAGTTGCACGTCTAAGGCAGTGCAAATAATCCTCTTTTTTTTTTTGCCAAACAGAAATCAGAAATTACTGACAGCCTTCTAAGGAAGTTCCTGCTGAAGCATGGAGAGAAATGACAAGCGGGGTTGGTCACCTTGCAGCTGGAGATTGGAGGGTGGAAGGTAGAAAAGCAGCACTCAGCCATTAAAGTAGACATGTTGCTTGCTTTGTTTTGTTTTGATAGAAGGTATGTGGTACAAGAAAGGCTCTTGTCCCTTGTGTTGCTAGTCAAGGTTCCCAGGGGAATTTGAAGGCTTTGGAGACTTCTTAAGTGGGTTGAAGCAGTCTCTGTTCACTGCTAGGCAGGCAGTGGATCAGGAGTCTGCTGCAGGATTTCCCATCATCAAGGCAGGTGGACATGGGGGAGAGACAAGGTTCCATGGGAATTCAGATGTTCCTGATCTGTCAGGAGCTTGTTGCTGGGTTACCAGGCTGTCAGCTAAGCTTTTAAGAGACATCATTACTCCCAGCACCTGATATACTCTTTCTACAAACTATCTATAGATTATTATATCCTGTTTAAATGGAAGAATTAAGGTATCTTGATGCCAGCCCTGCAAAGTGGAAATTGCTGCCCTCCACCTCTTTCCTTGCACCCTGTTGCAGGGCTTGTCCCAAGGCAGCTGTGCTTTACCCCATGTAGATGACTCTGAAGCACTGTCAGTTTTCCCAGAAGCTCCAAAAGCAGACATGAAAGTAGTTCCTATATGACGTGGTTTGTGGGACAAAACACAGGCACTTCTGTAGGCAGTTTTGTTTGCTTGCCATGCAGGCCTGCACTGGCCTCCTCCCCTGGCACACAGATCATCAGAGCACAGCAAAATGCATACTCTCATCAAGCTGTAAAGATTTAATTACTCCAAGCCCCAGTTTGGAGAGAGCAAGTCACACTGGCAGTTGAATTAAACAACTATATCTGTGGCTTTACTTAAGCTCAACCAGTGAAAAAGACTCACTTAAACTCTCACTCAGTGTCATGGTTTCCATCACTTCTCTGTCAGCTTTACTATGAATCACTGAGATTGTAGATTTGAGGCAAATTGTTGTAATCTACTCTCTGAGGTGCTGGGACAGCAAGAGTTAAGCAACTGAGCTGGAAATCCCATGAGATCAGGCTTTTCTAGTGGGAAGATTTCCCATGCTTCCTGCTTTTTGATGTGCTGGAAATACTTTATGCTCTGCCTTTCTTGTGGTATCTTGGCACTACTTCTGTAAATAGTTTAAGGGACATCATCAACATAACAATCATACTTCTGTCTAAAATGTTTTCATTATTCCAAGTCACAACTAAAAGAGAGAGATTAAGGTCTCTTTCATTCAGGCACTTAAGCATGAACCAGCTTTCCTAAGTGGCAGTCAGATCATGCTCTAGAAGATTTAGACTTAAATTTAGATTTAAATCTAGATTTAAATTTAGGACTGTATTGGCTTTGCTGACAGTGCTGGTAGAGAGTAAGTTTTGACAACTTGTTCCCACCCTCACCTTACTGTCATTTGCTACCCCGTTGTTGGTTGTAGTCTGTAAGTGGTTGTCCAGTTAACCTGATCTCTCTCTCCTTTTTTTTTTTTTTTTTTTTTTTTTTTTTTTGTTGTGTGTAAGAGAGAGAGTGTGAGTTGTTTTTAATAAGAACAATTTCATCACTGTCCTTCCAGTGAGGCTTCAGCAACTACTTTTTGGGCTGAACTGAAAGAATGGCAGCCTGAGGAAAGATGAAACACTCAAGACAGGGAAGCTCAGGGTCCTGCAGACAGAACTGCTTGGTGCTGCTGACTGACACTCTGACCATCTTTGGGCTTTGCACTGAGAACCCAAAGTCCACTGCATATATGCACATCACAGCTCCTCTCAAGTCACAAGCCTAAAGGCTGAAATTAGGTTTCTGCTCTCTGCTCTTGTGTTGCACAGCCCACCTGGTATGAGCTGTGTGGTCTTCAGGCAGTAACATTTCTTATTTACCTTCATTGTTTTTCCAGTAACCACTGAAATGATGCCAACTACAGGGGCACCAAACACCTACGGAAGCCCTTAAAAGTTTCCAATGAGAATATGGATGTAGCAAGTGGGTGTTCAGAGCTAACTGACAGCCAAGTTTCAAGGCTGTTTGGAGCCAGCGTATTAGTTGGGCATTATCTTCAGTCTAAAATGAGTCTTGGAGTATGTCTTTTATGAGGGTTATAAGCATGAAAGGAGGTCTGTACTTGTGAACACCTGCTGCTGATAGAAACACTGACACTGGGATGACATTTCTAGAGTCACTGTCACACTTGTGGGCTATGCTGATGGGGAAAACTTGCACACAGGCTGCATTTAATTTATGAAATGTATCCCCAGAATGTGTAAAATGTGCAAACAACTATTCTCAAATTTCACATGCCATGTCCTCTTTTCACTTGTCCCTCCTAATCCCTTTGGTTTCCTCAGCACACTGTGCATGCCCTCTCTTGCAGGTGAAATGCAAACTCTCCATGTGCCACAGGCTACCGGGAATGACAGCACACATTCTTCCAGGGCTGCCTAATGACTGCTCCAGAAAGCACACTACAGGAGTGGATAAGGACCCATTAGAAGCCAGGAAGTCTCTAATGTATTGTTCTTTCGAATAAACAGCTTTAGCTTTTTAGTTCTCCACTTAGATTAATCATGCCTGTCATGAGCCACTTGGAAAACTGCAGCCACCTCAGGGTGGCCTGCAAAGCTTCCTGCTTCACTCAGAGCTCTGCCTCTTCAAGTCGCCCTTCCCACTGTTTGTATGAAGCCTACAGGAGATGAACTAAATAAGATATTTGCTTCTTTCACTCAACCAAAGTCTCCCCCATAAGGTGAACCACCAGTGAGGGAGAGGAGACTGGAGGCAATAAGCATCATCTTGCTGACATTGGCTCTAGCTCTTCTTCCCACATTTTTACTGAAGTCTTCTTAAACCCCTGATTTTTCATATCTCCTAGTATTTTTAAAGAGTTTTAGCAGACTTAGAATATGATATGATTTTTTTTAACAGTTAGCAAATTCACAAGCACTGTGATCAATATTAACAAAAATCGCTCAAGAGGAATGATCTTCTCTCTGCACAAACATATTCTGCCTTCTCAATTCCTGTCAGTTTTGGAATTTAAATGTACTTGATTTAATTTTTTTTTTTCTTTATTTAAGAAAAACATGAAGAAGCATAATTTTTCAAAACATGACATTTTGTTGAACAACGAACAGGACCAGAGAAACTCTGTGCTACTTGAATACCGGGTAATTTGAGCCAACATAGAGAAATTATGTCAATCTAATACTTCTGTGTTGCAAATTTAAAATACTATAGTATGGAGACATATTTGAATCTCTAATGCAAAGTGAGTGCAGCTTAGCCTCAAATCTTGTATACTTTTCTTTTTTTGCACTGGCTTGGAGGAAAGGAATCTGGAAACAGGGGATCGTAGTCACAATTTTATGACTGGGATCTCTTTCTGCCTTAACCCTCACTTTATCTTCTTATGTGTAAAACCCCCTAGCAAGCAGCTGTGTTTCTTAGTTTATTGAGCTGTAAAATGAGTTGATGATATTCACCTATTCCTGGTGTCCTGAGATGCCTGGAAGGGCAGAACTCTTCCAAAGGAAAGATCATGAAGCAGTAAGGCAAGAAAAGCATAGAACTACTATTGAATTTTAAACAATAAATTGTAAGCAAATGAAAAATAAAGAATTCTGAATGACCAAGGAGGTTTTAATGTGCAGGAATGTCTAGCAGGAATCTGCTCTCTGATGAACGCTAATTAATATTCCTAGTGCAGATCTGGTATATCCTAGAGACTGATGCCTTGGAAATGCTTTTATTTGATGAAGTTCTATGTCTAGCAGTAGAGAAATTAGGTCATTTTTATATCATGTGAGATATATACTAGGGAACAATGATTCTGAAAAAAGTCCTGGGTGTGATGTAGTGGCTAAAAGGAACTGTTATGTTCCTGAGGTAGATGTCAGGGGTAGAATGTTAGTAGCATTCATAATACTGCTGCAAAACTAGGGCTTTCTAACTTAATCTTCCTTTTGTTTTCAAAAACAAATAGGCAAATTTATAAAAAAGAGGTTTTTGAGCCTTCAACTTAAGTTCTAAAATGAATGATTTAAGGAATCCAGATTTTATAGAGTATTTATGAGAATAAGTTGAGAATTTAAGGAATGGTGTGGTTACACTCCATTGTGGACCATGCAGGCAATAGGAGTGGGCTTTTCAGCTTGTGAGGCAATGGGGGAGAATTCAGAAGCTAAAGGATGATACAGAGGAATACATAGTGTAAGAATTAGGTAGCTATTTTACCAGATTTACATTTCTATACAGGGGAAAAAAAATTCTTGTTGAGACATGACTTGTCATTCAACCCAAATATTTTATCTCCTGTAAATATATCATGGATTATTCCATGATATTATGGGGGAGAGGTGTGGGGGTGTATTGTTGATAAGTAGATGCTTAAATTATATCACCATCATAATTATTTTTGGCCTTGGTTGCAAAAGTATGAGTGTTCCTTTAAAAAGGAACTGATCAGAACAACCTGAAGTTGCCAAAAGAAGTTAAGGTTTTATTTCAGGGTGTTAATGGTTAAAGCTAGACAAAATGTCTCCCTCTCTTTGATTTTCTTACATAGCTCTTCATAGAAAGAAGGTTTTTCTTGGGATGTATCTATCCAAATGACTCTCTGTTACGTGATGCTGTATTTTTAATCCCACAGCATATGGAAAACATTCCCCTGTACGGGAGAGGTATCGTTTTATAAAGTCGAGATTTTGCTTGCCTGGGTGACTCAGAGTCAAAGCAATATCCCTTTTGTGCTTCCAGGGAGTGATGTAATGAAGCAGGCTTCCATGTGCACACACCAGAACCTGGCTAGGTGCATGTGTGCTTATGATCAGCAGCTGCCAGCCCCGACCTCTGCCTCCCCTGACTGATCAGGATCCATTGCTCCCTACCGCAGAGGGACAGCAGAAGACCTACACGCCATTTAAGCTTCACTTCAGGGCAGTTTTGGGAACTTCCACGGGATGTGGGTGGCCAGAAGGTTTCGCTCACTGGAAATATTTAAATTTGAGTTTGGAAATGCTTCTAACTAGCCAACAAGTTGTTTTCTTTTAAGCTTTCACAGAGCAAGGAACATCATCACATAATTCCACTAGTGATCTGGCAAGTTTTTGTTAAATCGCAACACCTCTTTTAGGAAGTTATTAAACAATGATTTAGAGACTAAAGATATGACAAATTTACCACTTCCCTTAATGTCTTTTTCCAATGCATAATTGACTCCATTTATTTCCACTTTTAATTTTAGATCTATCTTTTAGCCATTGAAAGTTAAGGCATTTTGCTGCCAGCCTGCTGTTTTAAGACTCATCACAAATTTTAACATGTGTCAGAGACAAAATAACTCAAAAAGTATGGATAATAATCTCTAAATGCTAGTAAAATTGATTGGCAACCTTCATACCTTTTACCCACAGTGAGTATTTGAGCTGAAGATAGAAATGCCATCTCTTTGAAGATGGTGGCTCCCTTTAACTTTGGGTTCGCTTGTCTTTCCGCATTGCACACTGTGATTATCCATCAACAGCAATGCCAGAGGCTTTTGCAGTTTAGCAGGGGCAGCTCGGGACACGACTTTCATCTTGCTGAAACAAATAGTAATATCAAAGTTCTTACAACCCTCTGAAATATGGCAGAGACTTCGAGGTGAATATTTAGCGAGTTGGCTGTGTGTGGGCAGTGCAAACACAAAGCTGCAGCAAACAAGAGTCTTCCAGCCTTTTCTTCCAGTTGTCCTGCAGAGGACTGAAAGTTGTGAGCAATTTGCTCGTTGTTAGAGCGGAGTCACCGGAGCAGGGCCTCTTCGTGTTGACTCGCGAAACCCTTTCATGCTTATCAGCCTACAGCTGGATTTCCTCTGCTTTATCACACTGCCACTTTTCCTGTATGGCTCTCAGCTTTGTTTGGAGTTCTCTGGGCTTTGCTATTATATGCAGTTCTCTTTGATGCAACGATAGGTTTTGCAAGTGTGCTCCGTAAAACGTGCACCTCTCCTGAGGTCTTGTATAATTGCAGGATCACTCTTATCTCATAAATCTTAATGTTTTCTAATTTTTTTGCCCTGGGGGCTTGTTTGAGGCACGGCATAAGATATCCCTGAAGACTTCCAAATTGTTTTGTTGGAATTCTTTAGAGTTTTTCATGTTGAGCTTTTAATAAAGCAAAAGTTTGAGGATGAATGTCTACTCAGTGCACAGTTTCCCTTATAGTAGCTTGTTTTGAAAATGAAGGAAGTATTTTATTCATTAGAGGAAGAACTTTTAATTGTACTTGTTATGATGAGGAGAGGATTCTGGACTTTTTCACATTAATAAAACTCTTCCTCTTACATCAAGATTTCTGCTTGGCTATTCCATGTAGCCATTGTCTCCTGAAGTGGCAAACTTGAAATGTGTACTCCCTTGTGACTGAAATATTGAGAAAATTGTCCAACATAACAGCTGTATACTGCTTTGTAATCTTATGAATAATTTCATATTGATTGACTCCAGTCTCTAGCTTTGCCTAGCTTCTGACAGCAGTATTTCTTGTTTTGCTCCCTGAACTTTAAATGTCTTTCACATGTACTTTATACTTAACTGATTTTGCACTACCTGCAAATTAAGATGGTGGCTCCAATCCATGCAAATTAAGATAAACAATTTCTTTAAGTAGAACAATTTTAATTTTTTTCCCAAAGCTGTTTTGAAATCCTGCTTTGATTGATACATATTTAACCTCTCTTCATTTTCTCTTGCTTCCTAAGAAACATTGCTGCTTCTACATTGCTGTCTGCCTCTTGTTATAGCAGGGAGCTATAGCAGAAGGGAACTCAGCAGCAGTAACAGAATGAACTGGTGCCTAGACAAGGTCATGAATTGTATCTAGGAATATCTAGGAATGGAGAAATGGGGCCTGCTGTACTACCCACTGGAGCTGACAAAGTTGTAGGTTTGAGAGCTCTGCATAGCGAGTGCAAGAGTGTACTTTCCCAAGCAGGGCTGCCATTTTTAAAAGGTGTACCCCAGTCTGAGATAAAATCAGCCTCTTTAAGAGTCCTCTTTTTTGGAATCAACCTATAAATGAATAAAATGTACATCTCCAGATAGTCCTCACAGATATGAAAGGGAAGGTAAGAATTAGCATGACTGGAAGGCATACAGTGCAGTGGTGAGAGTGTGGGTTGCACACAACCTGGTGTTATACCCATGAAAATATGGTTTTCATGGGGTTTCTTCTGCCAGATGTTATTGAGAAAGCCCAGTGAGAGGTTTAGCTGCTCACAAGAACAAGACAGCGACTCTGAGGTGTGGATGCCAGTGTGGATGTTCAAGTGAGACGAAGGGACACCTAGTTTGGCCCTAGAAAAGAAGATAATATATATTGCAGAGTGTAATGCTTCCTCTTTTCTTTGGTGAGAAACAAAATGCATTGATGTAGTGTTTTTTTAGCCCTTAGTCATTCTTCCTCCTCCTTTCTGGATAGAGACAAATGCTCACTATGAATCATTAATGTAGCCCAAGTTAATGAACAGCTAACAGATACAGCTCTCACATTGTTCATCAGCAATAGTTAATGGTAGCAAGACTGCCATATACCAAAAATGTCTATGAAGAAATTATCTCTTTTTCCCCCTCTCTTTTTTTTCTTTTTGTAAAGAATGCATAGCTCTCAACAAGCATGTGCAGTGACAAAGAACACCCAATTTTCTGCTTTCTGGAAACAAAATCACAGATTGTAACTTAAGGCTGGCTTCTATCTGTGAAGGTCAGGCAGGACTGCATCCTCTTACATACCGAAAGAGAATGCTCAGGGACCTCACTTTCAAAAGATCAGATTTCACAACATCCCTATTTGTTGAGTGCTTACTAATTACTGGAATTATTAATCACAAAGTTACCAAATGAACCCTGTGGGTAGGCAAATGCAAGAAGTTTTTCTTCATGTATTATTATCTGGGTCATATCACTGTATCATAGGCAGGGAAGAGAAAGGGAAGTTTAATCTACAGCTTTGCCTTCACACTGTTTGGCAGCATATTAAAGTGAACAATCTGTGTAAGTATATTCTATAATTTCAGGCTCCCTGGACATGATAGACACTTCATGCACAAAGTTTGCTTTCAGCATAATTTTTTACCATTTCTAAAATAAACTCAGTTGCACATTTCAGTTTGTTTAACTGAGATAACCTTCAAAGTCATGGAATGAAATATCCCCCTTGGGCTCTTAGCTGTGGCACTATGCACTCACCGACTTGCTAGACCATTGAAAATATTCTCTTACTCTTTCACAATCATTCACAGGTCAATATAGACTCTCACATCCAAGCACAGCTAACCTGGAGGACCAAATGCATTACTTACTGTTCTGTGAATAGAACCGCACTCAATATCTGGTTAATATTTGCCATATGCAATGTGGGATATGCTTTTGTGATAGTTGAGAGCTAACAGAACTATTTACAGAGCGGAGGGGGTTAAGTGTGCTGCTATTTTCTTCTTTTCTCTCTACTAATAGGGCTGTGTTTGCACTCACTGAAATTAAGACATGGTGTGACCTCAGCTTAGTTGGACAGATTAGTTGAGTTTTTATTTGGTTTTGATGGGTGAATACAAAGACAAAGCATCCAGTCTCAAGTGGATGGAAAATAGACACAGGTCTTGTGTACAGCAGTATTTATATGTCACTGCCAAAAAATGCAGGTAGTGAAGAGAGAGGCAGTGGGTGGGGGGGGGGGGGGGGGGGGGTAGGTAGTTTTGCCGTCAACAATGAAGGCATCGAGTTGCTTTTGACAGATATGTACACACACCAGAACTCCTCTGAGATATTTGGTATCAAAACACTCTAAAGAACATGAAGTTGACCCTAAGTGTTGGCTGAAGAATAATAATTTGTGGGGGACAGGTCTGGAAAACCCGGGGTAAATGCTGCAGCCATGGGTCATCCCCCCCAGTTACCCTGGGGGTCCACGAGAAGTCAGGGCTGCTCCCAGACATCCTCTACCATAGAGCAGTGTTTGCTGTGTATATTGTACATGAGCCTGATGATGTGTCATGTGAACACCTCGGCTGGAGCTCTTTGAAGTACGGAAATTAGACCTGCAGTTGTAGAAGGGACCCTTGTAAACGAAGAACAATTTTTAAAAAGAGTCAATCTTCATGCTGAGGAAGTGCTGCACAGTGGGCTGGGAACACCAGCAACCTCCCAGTGTCAGCTGCAGGTCATGTTTGACAAGCAGACTGATCTGGTGAGATTCCTGATGTCCTGGACTTTTCATCACAACCTTTTCCTCAGTTCTCAAAGTGTAATTTGACAGCTGGGCTTATTCATATTGGTCTCATTTTTGCAGTGATCAGAGATAAAGAACTCAATCATGGGGCACAAGTAGCAATGTTTTCCATGTTTAATGGAGGAATAAGCAACCAGTTTTAGGGAAATATTGTAAAAGCAGATATTTCAGCACTTGTGAAATAATGGTGTTTTATGCCAAGAAAGCAAGAAAAAGGAAGGATTTCTGTTTTGTCTAAAACTGACATGATTTGAAAGGATTTTTAAAAATCTAATGACTTTTCAGTGACTCCTTCCTCTGTAATTGAGACAGAAGTGTAACTCAATCAGAAGACAATGTTGGTCAGTTTAATGCACAGATTATGGTTTCAGAGAAGCATTTATTTCCCTACACACTGGACATCTGGAAACATTCCCCTGCCACATTTTATTAGAACATTGAAATCACCTCGTTAAATGATATGGAGGGATTTAGAAAGCAAGGTAATTGTTGGGAGATCAATCACTGATTAAACCTCCCATGCCACTTTAATATGTTCTCATTTACTGCCACAGACACTCATTCTAATCACTGGCTACGCCATTTAAATTATTTTCATCACAGACTTCCAGGTTTTCTGAGCCTTCTCCTGGTGCAATGATCCCCATAGCATTTTCCAGTCTTTGTTGTTGAGCAAATGAGCTGATAAGCAATGAAGTACAAACGCCAAATTAATATTTTAGTACACACTACTGCTTTTCTTTCAAAGATACAATAGCAGAAAAGGGGCTGGACAAAAAAATCTCACCTGCTTATTTACATCTATTCTCTCAAATCCTGAAACAGAGCTTTATTTGTGACAGTATACCACAGACTAAATGAAATGGTGAGTGTCCTGCTGTGACCAGGGGATATTTGAGGTGGATAAGAGGGAGCACCTGGTGGGGAGTGGAGCCTGAAAGCGAGTGAGCATTCAGGGAGGAAGATGAGACCCACTGGGGAGAGCTGAAGTGCTGAGGGCTGCCCTGGTGAAGGTGTGCACAAATGCTGAGCCAGCATTTGACAGCTCGGAGCAAGAGGCTATTGAGGGAAGAATATCACTGTTGATGCAGGAGCTGGGGGAAGGAGAAGACCATCAGTGCAAAGGGGAAGCTTCTGAGAGGTTCTGAGTAGTGGTATTGATTAAGAATTTTGAGAAAGAAAAAATACAAACCAAGGACCTCACCTGGACTGGCACAAGTGTCCTAAGGATCATGGGGCAGAGTTTGCACAACTGAAAAAAATGTTTTCTTGATGAAAGGAAAATATTCTAAAACTGTGCTCTGTATCAGCTTTTCCCTCCTTTGCAGAGAGAACCAAGAAAACATAATGTCTATGTGTGAGATTTATGGTCTATGGCAAAGTTTTTTCTGCAAAACTGTATACAATTTATATGCCTACATAATTGTGTACCCTTCATGGTCTTTTCATGAAGACATACATTGGAGAGAACCATTCATCTGGTTAATATTTATTTGCACTTTAATCCCCCTTTCTGTCCCACTCCAAACCAATTGTGTGTGCGTTTGTCCCTCCCTTTAACAACTGCAAATAGAAAGCAGACGGGAAGCCAGGAGCTTTGACAAAAAGCAGGAAGAGGAGAAGAAAAAGCCCAGAGAAAATGATAGCCACACATGGCACACTCTGATCTCACTGTAATGAGGAGGCTTGTAAAGACTTGCATTTGTGGGTCATTTACCCGTGCAGCACAGAGTGTTTGCTTTACTTGGTAAACAAGGATCACAGCACTCCGCTTTTAGGCAAATAGATTGTGGATATATTTTCAAAACTTGAATGACTTTAAAAGTGTGTAATAGCTCTCACTGCTTTTCATTTCTTTTACACATAGCTTTTTAAATGTACTGTGACTATTGACAGCCCTGGAAGGTAATCTAGGGTCACTTTTCCCTTGCTTTGATTTGGGCAGTCAAAAGAGATATAGTTCTTTCCCTTGTCCAGCTAGCCGATGTGAAATTTCTGTCTCTGAATGTATTTTACTCCAGTTTCTGGTGTTTCTGCCTGTCTCTGCTCTCTTAGCTATGATCTCAGCATCACTCTGAGGTGCTCAGCCATTGATGCTGCCCACATGTAGGCTTGCTCCAGGTGCAAGGAGATTGTCTTCTCTGGTATGGATACCCAGATGGATGGCAGGAGTCCCGTATAGACTCAGGCTCTGCCTCTTGGCTCTTGCCTTGGTTATAACCAGCTTGACCCACACAGAAAGCAAAAGTAAACTTGTACTTGGACAGGGCTTATGAAGAGATCAGAGATGCAGTCTCTGTTGTTTCACCTTCACACAGAGCCCCAGAAACCTGAGGGTTGCCACACAGTGACCTCTTCTAGAAATTATAGACCAGTTCTTACCTGTGCAGTACAATGTGATCCAAGACCCTCCACACACTTTAGGTAAAGTGCTTTTTAATGGTCTGCTAGTGACTGCCCTTTGATGTTACTCTCGATATTTGAAAACTTGATGTTTGTGTTTCTGCTTCTTTGGTCTTTGTGGAAATGAAAAATATTTTACCACTCCTGGAAAATTAAGCATTTCAGATGTACTTTGGCAATTTTTTGTAGGAGTTTTGTGAGCCCTCTCACCAATTCCCATGGTCCTCAGACTTACTGATCAAGATCCACTTCAAGACCTCAGACTGAATCCAGCTAAGGTAAATGTGTATTTATTTCTGCAAGATGCTTCATGAGTGCTTCTAGCTTTACCTGAAAACAAAATACCTTGACAGCTTCACCATGTCTCTAATCTCACACCTGCCCATTCCACAACTAGATTGCTGCTGTCTTCCTGTGGGTCCCCTCTATCCCCCTTCCTCCCTGGGCAGCATCTTACTCTGCCTCCATCTCCCAAAATCTGGCTCCCTGCATGCCTGACAGGGCAGCAGCCTCTCAGTCCAGCCCCACAGCCCACATTGTCATGGTAAACCAGCAGCTTGAATATCAGGTCAGTTCATACTCATGTGCAACTCTTTCTGCTCTGGGGAAGTTCCCAGGACCCAGGCAGTGTCAGTCCTCCCAACTCTGAGGCTCCCTCAACCAGGGTGGGAAGGCTGCTGACAGCAGGAAGTCACAGCAGCAGGGTACCATGCTGCTTACTGCCTGGGAATTTGGTGTAACACAAAGATTTTGGACAGAAGAGCCATGTGCTGTGGGCTGTGGTAATCCTCTGCTTTAATGTTCTCACATTAATTTTGTACCCTGTGGGGTTTGTTCTGCGTTTCATAGTCACCTTCTGAAAATAGTGAGTTTTGGCCTTCTTACGGTGAAAGCCAAAATCTCCTTCATCCTCAGGTCCAAAGGACTGGATTGGAGAGAGGGAAGGAGCAGAGTGGAAGGGAACAGGGGCCAGGCTGACCTCCTTTTCCCCATAAGGGGACCAGCTGGGAGCACAGACAATTTAACTGCTTCTGAAAGCTGCCTGCTTGCCCTACCCCTTCCAGAAACCCTCTCTGTTCTCAGGAGGGAGAAAGAGCTCTTGAGGCAGCTTCTTTCCAGGCTGGGAGATGTAGTCAGGAACAACTTTGATGCTGTCAGGCTGGAGCTGTGAAGACTTGACCTGTGACTGTTGCCTGCCTCCTGATCTTCCTGAGATTAAACTGTGAGCAATGGAGCAATACCAGCAATAACACCAGTCATTTAACAGGGGTGTGGAGTTAGTACTAGTTTCTAACTCTGGCTTAGCCCTGACCTGTTTTGTGATGCTGAGAGAGCCAACAGCCTGTCATGGGCCCTGTTATCACTGAGAGTCTTCCCAGGTTACTCCTTGTTTTGCTAGGTGGTGATGAAACCCAGGGGGTGACTACAGCCCAGGCTTGGGGGGCTGTAATTTCTGAAACAGCATCTGAAAAGTTTGAGGATGATGGTGGGATTTGAGCAGGTCCTGTCCTCAGCTGGGACTGCATTCCTGCTATTATCATCAGAAGAAAGCAACACTGAATCAGTGGCAAACTGCTGAAAAGGGCTCTGATGGCACAAGAGAGGGACAGAGTATAGGACAAAAGGGTGATGCCCAATTTTGGGGCATGGCTGTTGGAAGGAATGCCCTGGCAGTGCTCCAGGCTTAAAACCCCAGCTTGCCATAGTGGGTGCTTTTCATCCAAGCTTTCAGAGACATCACATCAGCTTGGTTTAGTAAATATTTCAACAGTGTTTTGAAGTTCCAATGAAAACAGAGAAAACCTTTGATGTCTACAGACCCTTTATCCCACCACACATCTCACCCCATGATTTTCAGCAGCATTGTTTAGTCGGTGCTTGCTGAGGCCAAAGGGGTGCAAGGTGCAAAATCTTAGGCCCACTGAAGTCAGTAGAAAGTTTTTCCCTGTTACTGTGAGGCCAGGTGCATGCTGAAGTAAGTCAAAGAGAGCGATTCTAGTTTCTCTGTTTCTCACATTAAGAAAAAAGAAAAAAAGAAATGAAAGAATTCTGGTCAGAAAACAAGAAACTCTGAAAAAATCCATAAATGAAATGAGCATCATGTGTGAGGAATTATTTTTTAAATGATTATTAATTTATTTTTTCAGGAAGGGTTGTCTTGGACATTAACCCATGGGAGAGAACCAAACTGAGAACTATTTTTTTTTTTTTTTTCATTGACAGCCTGGAAATCTCTGCATTACTGAAGCAGTAGTAAGAAGTGCCTTCTGGGTGGATAGGCATGGATTTCTCATACTGGTTTTCCCAACAGCTTTTTTATTTTTCAACAAAATTATTATTTTTCTGCTGAAAATGCATGTTCTGTTATATGGATATTTAGTGTATATTAATCATTCCAGAAAAAATTCCTACCCAACATGTCTGTTCAATGCCTTACTTATTTTCTTTCTTTGTGTTTTGTTTCCCAAATGTAAATATTAACTGTAATTTCTAGGGCTCATAGGGAGGTTCCCAAGTTTAATAAAGACTATGTTGTGAGTCTTTGCCATCTTACATTTCTGCTTGTTTGAAAATATAGCGCAAAACAACTGAGGGCCAAAGAATGCATTGACATAAATTGGGGATTTTTGCAATACCTGTGTGGGTGTTTAACAGGGAGAACACTGCAGGCTGAACTTTGACTCAAGTGGATATGTTAGTATATATGCATAGTATCTAGTTTGTTTTCCTCTCTATTTTCTCTCTGCTACCCTATCTTTCTCTGTGTTTCTTAATATTTTATCAGTGTTTTGTTTATGAGTAGTTTTTCCCGGTTTTATTCAACCACCAAGATGGATTTTAATTTTCTTTCCTTTTTCTTCCTTTTCTTTTTAATTCCCTTTATCTTTCCATTCCAATGTCTTTTCTTTTTTTTCTACTTCTGCCTTTCTCTGTGGGAGCTCATCCTTATCCCCAACTTAGTGTGATAACACAGAAAAAACTCTTGTTTTCAGAAGCTCCCGTCTGTCTCAGGACAGGCAATACGCTAGACCGGCTCCTGACAAAACATAGCCCTTTTGTTCAGCATGTGTTGGCTCACCCCAGCTGAATGAAATGGCTTTGTTTTAGGTGTAGATAGTAAGCTGGGTCTGCCTGGCAGGTGCATCTTGCAGCCAGTGTCACACTGCAGTAAATTCTGTAATTACAGGTCATGGAGGTGGAGCTCTCCTTTGATGTGACTTTTTCTGTTGTTGCAAGCGGATACAATTTGACTGAGATATCAAATGCAGATAGCAGTAAAAATTTAATTAACAAATCAAAGCTTTTATCTGGGGTTTTAGAACTCAAGCCAACAGGTTTCTTCAATCTAAAGAAATCACAGAGATGGAGGGGCGAAGGCATTGCCTTTGTAGTGTATACAGCTTATGACCTTTTTTATAATGCTTGCAAAGATAACGCCTTTTTAACTGTTACTTTCCCTTTGAGAAGCTCTTAGATCTTCCCCAAAAGCAAGGATATTGCTCACTGTAAGCTTAATTTTCATCATTTAAACTCTTCACTGTGTGTGCATTTTCTCTCATGATACTGCAGATTACTTACCAGGAGAAGACAAAGCACACTCACATTTGCCTTCTTGCAACTGGGGCTGCACAGAGCAGCCCACTACTCCAAATTCATGTGCTGGATTGATCATTCCTCTTGTGGTGAGAAGACACTGATGGTGTCAGTGGCTTGACACTCCCTCCATAATTTACTTACTGTCTTAACAGTGAAAGCCTCGGTGAAATGAGGCTGAAACTTGGCTCTTAGATCCTTCATCTGCAGGGGAAGTAGATGCTCTTCACTTTCAGTTCTTTCTAGAGGTGTTGTCATGATCAAAGCAGCTGGGTCCACATGCTGACTGCCTCAGCCACGCCACTCATTCTACTGCTAACTGGGAGCTGGGAGACCAGCAGTCTGCCTGTTACACGTGGTGTGTGGGATTACTGCTGCCCATGAACAGAAATAAATGCAAAAGGGCAAAATACTACTACTACCACTACTACTACTACTAGCAGTACTAGCACCGTTACTACTACCACCACTACTACTGGTAATCCACATGCCTGGAGACACCTCCGCTAGAAGCCAATGTCAGAGCACCCCAAAAGCACTTAATGAGAGATATATGGATAATCAGAGCATGTTGCACCCTATATCTCAATAAATAAGACTGTGTTGCATTTATGGGCCAGTTCTTTCTCAGAAGTTTTTACCAAAGGTGTGTACAGACCAAAGTTATAAAATGATGCATGACAGATTAAAAAAGAGTACCACGAGTATAAGAAAAATGATCTCAGGTGTTCACCACGATAATATGTATGTGAATTTTCAAGACCTAGAAGTCCTTCAAATGAATGAACACTCCGCTACAGAGATTCTAGACTGATCTTCTGTGGTTCTGTGGGGTCAAATTGTCCTATATGTGCTACTCATGTCTTTCTCAGTGTATCTGATATTGGCCAGGAGTTTCTGCAAGCATGCACAGGATGGTCCTAGTTCAGGAAACATGTAACGGTACCAGACTGCACTTAAGAAAGCCTTAAGTATAGAAACACTTAATCAGGGTCTTAAGGACCTTCCTGAAATGAAGCCAAAAAACCTGAGGCAAAGACCTCTGAAATCAGCACCACGAACTTGTGCTTATTATGCCAGTGTATATTCGGAGGATCTCATCCAGAATTATAGATCTGGATTTCTGGGCTGACTATTAGAGGGACTACTGAAATAAAACTCTACCAAGCACGATGAAAAGAGATGATGATCCTAGTGAATTTACATTGTCAGTC
Source organism: Pycnonotus jocosus (assembly GCA_013400435.1). NCBI lineage: Eukaryota > Metazoa > Chordata > Aves > Passeriformes > Pycnonotidae > Pycnonotus > Pycnonotus jocosus. The sequence goes on from VWYP01019618.1 coordinate 183,717, forward strand.
ATATATAGCACAGTTACCCAATTACAAACCCTCAAGCTATCAGTTGCAAAAAGCATCAAAAGCTTTCCAAACTTCTAGGTGGAGTCAAAAAACAAAAAAGGAGTGTAAAAACAAATGAAAAAAGAAAGAAAAAAAAAAAAAAAGAAAGGAAGAAAGAATGAAAGGAGAGAAAAAGTAAAGATAGGCTATCCCTATATTTAAAGAATGCAAATTAACTTCTTGACATTTGCATTACTAATTTTAGGGCTTTGATAGAAGTACTCTGTTACCAGACATTAAAGCCTCAGATATCACCTCAAACAGCTAAGGAAAAAAGAAGCAAAGACTTCAAAGTGAATAATTACCTGTTGATGATGTATTATATTTAAAGGCTCTGGCTGTGGATTAAAGCTGGTCCTAGGATTGTTAATAGCCTGCAGTAAACAACTAATGAATCAAAGAAAAGGAAGAAAAAGCAGCTCTAGTTGAAGGACATTCACATTAATACCAAAGGCCAGAGTCTAAGTGTTAAGTGTAACACAATAAAATACAGTCATTTCACACTACAGTGTATAAGAATTTAGAAAAATGGTCACAAGTGAATTATTAGGGATTGTCCTTTGAGCTTTGTTCTCAAAGCCCTTTGATGCCGTTAACAACACCAGGTTTTTCAGTCCTCTGTTGGGTTGGGTTTTTTGGGTTGTTTTTTGGTTGGTTTTTTTTCCCCCATTTATGTGCAATTTTTATGTTGTATAATGAAGAGGATAGGTCTGAATCTGAAGAGCTGTACCTACAGCAGTGATAGAAACAGTACATTTTCAGAGGGAAGTAAAAACTCAAAGAAGGAGGCACAGAGCAGGAAATTGAGAGAAAACAGCCAAAACCAGTGCAGAATAAATTGGATGTCTACAGGGATCTCTCTGATTTGGAGCTGTTAAGAATCTTGATGAAATAGAAAAGTGAGTAATTTAAAGGGGGTGGTTGGGAGAAATTATCTCAACATACTTCAGCTGAGTAGATGACAGCAGTGCCTCAATCATAGTCCTTCAATCATGGCCCATCTTCTTCCCACCAGAGCAAAACCTTTTAAGCTGTTGGCAGCATTCACATGAGCAACAGTGGAAGACCCTCATTTCATGCTAAATGGAGACTTGATCTGAGAAGCTTTAAAGAGGGAATTTTTTTTTATTTAAATGTGTGGGAACTGAGGTAAGGGAGAACTTTTCAAGGGAATGTACTTTTTGGCATTGAAAATCATTTTGGGAGAATTAAAGCACAGCAAAACCACTGTGAGCTTGCAACGCATTAGGGTGATATTGATACATACGTGTGTGTGTGTGTGTGTGTGTGTGTGTAGGGCATGGTGCTAAGTGACTTTTCCTCTTTTGTCAGATCTAAGCTTTTAAGGCTGCTAGATTTTAAAGGAAAACAAAATGTGGATGATACAAATGCACTGAAGAGCTTGTGGGCATTTCTAATGAGAGTGATTATTTTTAAGACTGAAGAATCAATAAGTTTTAAGAAAAAAACTCAACAAAACAAGAAACCCCAAAGCAACAACAAATCACAACTAGACAAAACTAATTATGCCCTAGAAGTGACCTACAGATCATCTCTGTCTTTCTGCACTTCATGGTGGATTGAGATAATAGTGTATCTTCCTGAGGTAAGTTTTAAAACAAGCCTGGCTATTCAGCAACCACCATCCACTCTGTGGCAGGTCTGAATCACAAAATTTTTAGGGTTGGAAGGGTCCTCTGGAGATCGTCTTGTCCAACACCCCTGCCAAGGCCAGGTCACCTGAAGCAGGTTACACAGGAACCCTTTGGGTGGGTTTTGAATGCCTCCAGAGAGGGAGATTCCATGACCTCCCTGGGCAGCCTGTTCCAGTGCTCTGCTACTCTCAAGGTAAAAAAATTCTTCCTCATGTTGAGGTGGAACTTCTGCCATTTCAGTTTATGGCCGTTGCTCCTTGTCCTGTTGCTGGCCGCCACCAAAAACAGTCTGGAACCATCCTCTCGGCAACTGCCTTTGAGATATTTACCTCCATTAATGAGATCACCTCTCAGCCTTCTCTTCTTTAGACTAAACATGCTCAGCTCCCACAGGCTCTCCTATGAGAGATGCTCCAGATCCCTAATAATCTTTGTGGCCCTCCACTGGACCCTCCCTAGTAGCTCCTTGTCTTTCTTGTACTGAGGAGCCCAGAACTGGACACAGCACTGCAGATGTGGCTCACCAGGGCCAAGCAGACAGGCAGGATCACCTCCCCCAATTTTTGGCCACACTCTTCCCAATACACCCCAGGGTACTACTGGCCCTCCTGGCTGTAAGGGCATTGCCAGCTCATGGTCAGCTGGTCATCCACCAAGACACCCAGGTCCTTCTCCAGTAGGTCAGCCCCCAACATGTGCTGATGCTTGGAGTTTTTCACCCTCCTCTACATAAGCAAGGCCCACTGGCTCTAGGCCTGTGTGGGAAAGACCCCAGGATTCCTATCCCCAGCAGGAGAGATGTTATGTGCCTGAAGTGCTTCCTTAACCACAGGATGCAATACTGTAAGAATTAATTAGTTTTTGAGAGGGAAGACTGTTTTTTGTTTTTTGTTTTTTTTTTTCAATCAGAGTAAGTCACTGGTTCAGTGCTGGGGCCTGCTCAGCCATTCTTCATAACATCATTCATACTGAATGAAGACTCATTGGTCAGCTCTCATCTCAGGGAATGGATTGTTAATGTACACCTCACGTAAAAATCAGATCACAAAGTGTCTCAGAAGCATTAAGAATATGAGAGAGAGAATGAGTTGGCTTGTGAAAAGCCAGAAAAGGGCAGTGTACACATGATGATGAGGGCAAGGCTTTCCCCACAATGGATGGGGTTGCTGCTGAGCGTCTGCTCCTCTCCATAGGGGTGGCTGCTGAGGGACCTGGCACTCTCATATACCTCATATCCTCATGGCAAGGGTTCATTTTATAATGACTGTAGAACTAAACAGAGAACAAAGAGTATCAACTTCATTTTGAATGTCCGTCTTTCCCTACATCTTTTCCCACCGGGGTTCCTGTCTCCCACCATTCGCTGTCTTGGAGACAGGTGGCCTTTCTGGGGCTGCAGTCCCATGGGAGGCAGTGAGTCAATTTGGTGTCACATCACCACTGGAGAAGAGTCCCTTCCATTGCCCCATCTCACCACCTTCATATTGCCCTTGCTGTCTCCTGAGTGTAAGCTCCTGCTGCTTACCCTGTGTGGGCTTATGGAATCCTACTTCAGATGATTTCATTCCAAATTTGGCAGAGGACTAACACAGCAAAAATGGCTCAGGGAAGCATCTGATGAGGATGGAGCTGCCCCAAAGGAGGCGGGGGACAGCACTGGGAGATTCCCTGAAAGAATGGAAGAGTACAAAAGGAGGGAAGGATAGAGGAGACTTGTCTTTTTCCAGACACATAAGCTGTGAAACAGCACTCAAAGGCATTTTTCTGAAGAGTTCCTGAAAAGAGGCAGGCAGTCTGAACTGTGGAAGCTGAGCTGCTCTCTAGGAGTTTCAATAAAGATAGCCTGAACAATGAATGTGGATGACAAAACAAACATTTGGAAGCTGAAAGTTAAATGAAGTGAGGTCCAAGCATAATCCTTAGCACATCAGGTAAACGTTCATTATTATCCCTGTATTCACTGTTTGCATGCATGTATGTGACAGCTGTCTGTATGTTTGGGGTTCCTTGGTAGGCCACACTGTTCCTGCAACAAGCTGGCAGTTTCCATATCCTGTTTTACCCTTGCTGTCCATAGTTTTTGCTGCTTGCTGTGAGGATTACATCCTGTGTAGTGTTTTATGATTGAATCCCAGACCTCTGGAAAGTCCCACACTCAGTTTGCCAAAGCTTGCCATTATTTGTTTGTGCCGTAGCAATGCCCAGAGGCCCCTTTGTGCAGAGCAGCATCTGTGGCTGGTACACTCACAGCTGTTTGTCCTAAGGTCCAAGACGAGCTCTCACAGACCCATCCCTGCCTCTTCGGTGCACAGTGTTTCCAGCCATCATTAAAGCTTAATATGTTCCATTTGGCACTACTGTGAGAAAGCTATCTTGTTTGGGGAAAAAATATTTTATTAAGCCCAAAGCAAAGACACAGCCACTTTTGGGTGATGTTGTTGATTATTCACAAAATGTCATTCCCGAGCTGTCTTGTTTGCCAAGTGTGGGACATATGTTAGTAATTGACAATGAGCAGAGTGGATCTCTTCTATAAATGGCTGTTTCAAGACACAACTGGTAATAAAATAAAGAGGCCAGGGGTTCCTCAGAAGATCTGACACTGTACCTACTCTAAAACTGTTATCGCTAGCAGGCAAGACTTGTTCTCCCCCTTTCTCTTCCAGACTGCTTTTCTTCCTGTAAAACCTCAGGCCTGTTCCTCATTTTCTGCTTGTGTTGCAACAGACGGGTTTTTTTGTTTCTTCAGGAGACAGCTAGCTGAAATCTATGTCTTATGTTTCTGAGTATACTTTCCACCAACATTGGTGCTAGCCTTAGCTGAACAACTCCAGTAATGACATACAATGGTTTTCAGGGATGAAAAAGGAGGAAATAATTCCATGAAAATTACTTAATTGTTCCTATGGATTCTAACTCTTCATTTCAGTTGCACTGCAGAGATGTAAAATATCATAGATACTTTAAAAGAGTCAGAGACCTGAATTTGCTGTCATGTCACCACTGCTTTAAAGTGAAGACATTAACTCAGATTACATGATTTCTGAATGTATCAGTGGGTTGGAAGAGTTTGAACATATAAATAATTATGCAAGTGTGCAATCCTGCAGAGTCTTTGGTGGCTACAGGCCTGTTTGCTCAAGGAAGTTATTGGTCTGCAGTGATGGAGGTAGAAAGAGGCTTTTAAGAGACCTAGGTAGTACTAGATGTTGAATGGAATGGACAATACAGTGCACACAACAAGAAAGGTGCCACCTGTATAAGGCTCTGTCAGGTTTGTCTGATATTTGGTGGGTCAAGATTATGTGGTTGTTTGGGTGGCTGGTCAGATTTTTTTCATGCAGAATACTGGTAGGTTTGAGAGTGGTGGTGGTAAAATGATGCGTAAGTGGGTGCTAGAAATCCATCCTTCTGGTGACTTGGCCAAGTCTATCAGTTAGCAAGGAGAAGAAAAGAAGGAGATGCAGATGACTGATGCAAAGCTATACCTGCCCTTTCTGATGTGCCTTTGCTTCATGTCTTAGTGGGCTCCACATTGCTATGGGACAGTTGTGTAATAGAAGAACTGGTTTACATTTTTGCCTGTTCTTTCCAAAGCAACACCAGCTGATGTGATCCACCCCAATAAACATTAGCTAACTATTCCAATATGTTCTGTGTGGGGTGTAGTCTAAACCAGAAAATGATGCAAAATACTGCGTCCCACTTCCCAGGCAACAGCCATGGCCAAACTGGTGCATGATTTATGCACCAAAAGCAGTAGCAGCCCAAGGAACACTAAGGTCAGCAGGAATCTTTCCACTGACTTCAAAAAGCATCATCTCAAGCCACCTGAGACAATGTTAGGCTGATTTTACTCCAGAAGTGAACATGGATTATGAGACATTTCTGAGAGCCCGACTTCTCTCTTTTATTCAATCTGGTGAGGAAAAATCTCAAACCAGAGATGCCCTGGCACAGGAGAGGTGGTGTTTCTTGGCTGCAAATGGAGCCAAACCTTTGATATTTTCCATTTGTCTCAGCCTCCAGAATGTGAAGCTTTCCCTGGCCCTTGGGTAGAGAATGCAGGTTAGTGACTCCATGTGGAGTCAGCATTTGTTGATCTGCTTTCCAGTTTGTATTTGTTGTTTTACCATTAAAGGAGGAAAGAAAGGCAAATTAGATCACTTTTTGGAAGGAGAGGAACTGAATTATTGTTCTTACCTACTTCATATCTATATTAGGCCCAAGTGTCAGTTCTTGTGCATCAAATAAAGTAAAATACTCATAAAGAGAAGGTCTGATCCCTGCTTCTCCGAACTCACAATTTTAACACTGATAGATTTACATTAAACTGTTGGACTCATCATTTATGCACTTTGTATGAGGATGGTACAGCCTGACAACCCTGCTGCCTGCTAAGAAGCCAGAGAAAGTGTTCTAGCAGGGCTCAGGCACCATGACCACTGCTCTGAAAAAAGCCCAACCAACCAGCAAAACTCCAGAAGTAACAGTATCCCATGTAAACCAAGGAAGGACCTCGATAACTGCAGGGTTGAGCTATTACTTTTCAGCTCAGAATTATAATTTCTTATTGAATACTTCCAGGACAGAAAAAAAAAATGCAGTGGTAATTTAGAGAGGTTGTATAAAGTTAAGCTTTTATTTTCAGCTCTCCCAAGTATACTCTGTTAAATGACATCCTGGTAGAACACGAGTAACAGTAATTTCCATCCTGTGGCTCTCAAATGGTGGGTAAAAACATGACAGGGCCTGAGCTTTTCCTCTCTCCCCACTCTTCCTGCCACATGAGTTATGACTATCCATGAAGCAGCAGGAGAAGGCTGGAGAGGTAACTCTGAGCAATGTGGTTGAGGGGGATCAGACATGACAAAGTTAACCATTAACACCCAGCATTTGATTTCTTCTATACACTCTTTGCACTAAAGACAGCCAGAGACAATGGCATTACGTTATTGCTGACAGTAATGCCCATGTTGGGATATATGTTTTGCTGACAGCAGTTGAAATCTTGGAGGTATTTGCCATTGGGAACTTGGTCCCATCCCTCCTGGTTTGTTTATTATTTGCAGCTCCAATGCTTTGGTCTCTCAGCCAGCTGGCTTGTGTGGAAAGGGGATTCCTGGAAGAGCAGTGTTAGGCTGGCTCAGGCCTTGGGGGGTTGTTACCATGTCCCTGATTGTGCACTTGACACTGACATGCTGGGTGATTTAGGACCAGACACTTGCTGTCTTTGCCTCCATTTCCCTCCAGTGAAGCTGTTAATGGTGGTGCTTACTTTACAAACTGCATGGAGCTGTACAGTTGCCAAGCTCTCTATGAGGCAACAAATGACATCAATTAGTTGTTTTGTACAGGCACAACACTGAGAAAGAAAAAGGTTGTTTCAGTCATTGTGGCACTGAGTTCATTATGTTTCTCCATCCATCTTGAACATCTATCCTTGTAGGGCATGAGTCAGGACCAGTTGTGTACTTTGCCTTTCTGTGTTCAAATATGGAAATGACCTGTAAACATGGTGATAGTCAGCATTTATCATCTGATTTATCAAAAGATTAAAATATCCTTGCTTTTATTGGTTATCTTTGCTCTGGCCTCGGTATGCAAGATTTTCCTTTGCTTGCTTAATGGACTTGTAATTAAAAAAAGAAAGAAAAAAACCCTGAACCCAAGTAATTCTCTTTGTTTTCTTAGTGCTCACACTGTTTCTCCATTATTTAGTCTTCTCCAAATTTCTTTGAATTTTACACTAAAGATAAACTTCTGCTTCAGTTTGAGGTTAAAAGCAAATTCAGCATAGACTTTAACAAAACCAGAAGAGGCCTCAATGTCTTGCCAAAACTTCTTAAAGATGAAGATGCTGAGTTGCTTAGAGGAGATGCTTTGGATTCTTCATACTATGAGTTGGTTTACTAAATACTGACATAATGCATATAAAAAGGGGGGAAAAAGCCCTAGAGTCTCATGTTAATTGAACAGAAAAAAATGCCTCACTTGTTTGTGATTTATACTGATTAAACCAAAGTCTTCTGGATTACTATGCATTTTCCTCAATATAGGAAAAGCACACAGGGAAAAATTGGCAGTTGATTATGACTATCATAGTTCCAGCAGTGCAATAGGAGCCAAAAAATTTGCAGTATGGGATGGTTTCTTTGAGCAGCATTTTGGAGATGTCAGATACATGGGGTTTTTTTGCACAGACTAATGTGTGGCCTTGGCATCAAGTCTGTAGCTGCACTACATTTGATAAGCATTGCTAGAAATCTTGAAGATCTTGAAACAGGCTGTCATTCATGCCTTTGCAGGGTGGAGTGAAGGTATGAAATCTCCTCATTAAAAAAGAGCCAAATCACATTACTGGAGAAGATCAAGTTACTGGACGTCATGCACTTCAAGAATCTCTGGCACTGTGTTTGCTTCAGGATTGTCTCCAAGATGTGAAAGAGGAAAAAGACCTATTGGAAAGCCCATGGTTGTGTCCTTCTTAACCCAAGCAATAATCACTGTAGCTTCCTTTCCCAGTTGTTTCCTCGTGATCCATTGATCCTCCTGGACCCAGGCTCTGAGATCTCAAAGCTCTTGGCAGCCCACCAAGCTCTGAGGGAAGAGGTAGCACATGTGTGTGATGAAAAGAGTGAAAGCTTTATGGAATCAGCTCTATTTTCCCTTCTTTGTGCAGGCACTCGCTTATCACTGTAGTTTTCCTGAAGGATCAAAAACAAAGTTTTCCAGGATTTGTAGCAGTAAAAAGTTGTTTTTATTGCAGAAATGTGACACGATAGGAGTTAAAGTAAATCCCATTATTTTGGTTCTTCCTGGTGCAGCTGCCTTGCCATATTTAATACTGCACTGTTACCAATATTGTGCAAAGGCTACAGTACAAATTGAGATTAACAAGTAACAGCGACATCACACCAATAGCAATAATCTAAAGCAAATTACCTCTTCTTCCTACTGTGCTTTGCCTTTGCATTTCTACTCTGGCTGAATTACAAAATGCTCTAGGCCATGCATTTTCTTGAGGTGACTGCAATTCTGCAGAAGCAAGCATTTATACCCTTTAGCTGTTAACCACATGGTGCTCCAAACAAGACAGCAAACCACTAGGAATGTCAGCTGCATCCCACCCTACTGAGAATTTAACATTTTTCTGAAGACAAAAAACATTTTCCTTGGCTGATGTTTTATAATAGCAAATAATAATAACAGTGCTGTGCTTTTAAAATATTTTTACTGATATACAGTGTTCAGACTCCAAGGTTTTTCTAACTTTGTACATCATTGTATATCACTTACTTTTAATCAGGTCTGATATTGTATGAAAAGTTTTGCATTATCCTTAGGAAAAGACGATAACACAAATGAAAATGGATTCTCAGCCAATGCAATCCAGAATTTGGTAGCTTTACTGAAGTGGATGATCAGTCTTGTTTTCTTCAGCCCACCTTTGTGACCATTACTCTAGGGGCAAAGAGGGTGTTAGCATCTTTTCAGAAATAATCACTTGGCTATCAAGAATCCAAATGATTCAAGCTGAGATTTTTATTTTGTAAAGCAGCAAATGAAGATTCCATACCTTTGTAACTGTAGCATGTGTCTCAAGAAGCAACAGAAGGTACATATTCAGTGTCTTTGAAAGTGTTGTGTCCCTTCCCTTCCCTTCCCCTTTTCCCCCCACATTTTCACTTTCTTCCCTCTTTGTACTTTTATCATGTGTGTGTGTTTTTGTGTTTTTTAAGGTTGTCTCTCTAGAAGCAAAGCAAACACTGGCTTGCTTTCTTTCAAAGGAGATTTTGGTTGAGGTAGTAATAAAACATTTGTGGTGAGCAGCAAGAGGCCATCTGTAAGGCCCCACAAGCCTTGAGTTTAAGACACCCGTAAGCAAGGGTTCAATGCTTAAAAATTATTCAAAAAGTAAGCGTTATCAGCGAGATGCACCAAAAGCAAAGCCTCACTGAGTGCGTCTCTCAAAGCTGTTATTTAAGGCTTTTTTGCTTCAACCCATATGGCTTTGAACAGAGCTTCTGAGGATGTCTGGGTTAAAGCTGCCCTCTGTTTTACTAGAGGACAGCCTGCTCTCCCACTTCTTCAGCTACTGGCCTGCAGGCAGGAAGATAAAGACCAACCTTGTATCATGTGCAGGGACTGCAGCTCACTGGGAAGGCCCTGGACCTACACATCATCCATCAGACCTGCCATTAATTAAATCAAAGGCAAATTTCTCATGAATGGCCTTCCCACAAGCTCTGCATGTTGACTATTTATTTGCAAGACACATTTACTGCCGCTGTTAGATGTGAAACCTGCTGGAGATGACTGCCCCCTCTGCATGAACATGTCAAGGCAGGGAGCCGAGGGAATGGTTCTTCATGTTTCCACTTCTTCTGCTCAGCAAGTGAGGGTTGCCTTTTGACTGAAGAGCTGGGAAAATCAGTCCCCTCTCCAGTGTCCTGACATTATGTCTTAAGGAACCTAAGTGATCTGGGAGAAAGGTGATGAAGGCAGCAAGAGCCACTCATGCCTGCTCTGTTTCAGGAAGCTCTGCACTCCAAGTGTCTTTTTCCCTGTTGGTCCTGCACTGCAGTTTCTGCACCTGGAATTGGTCTGCCATCCTGAGCTGGGACTTCCCACCTCTCATATGTGCTACTTGGAGTGGAAGAGGATGAGATGGGAAGACCTGACTGAGTCTGCTCCTGTTCCCTCAGTTTCAGAAACACTGCTGAGGCTCTTCAGCTGCTGCCTGCAGCTGCTTATCATTGTGCTCGCTTATCACAGCACTGGCAGGCATTTTGATCCTGAGTAGCACTGCGACAAATTTGGGATGTTGGGTGTGAACTTGTCTGTTCTAGTGACCTTAGAAGGTCCTGATCCCTCCATCACAAGAAATTTACAAGGCAGCTGGAAAAGGTTTAGAGATAGGCAACAAAGATGATCAAACATACAGAAAGGCTCTGTATGAAGGATGACTAAGCTAGGACTGATGTATATGGAAAGGAGATAAAGGAGGAGGAGGTGATACATTTACAAAAAAAAAATCTTGAGTGGCATGGAGAGAATGAATAGATTGATTTTTTTAAACTCCTTTCTGGTACAAGAGGTGGGAGACATCAGATTGGGCTAATAAAATAGTAGGGCTGCAAACAAAACATCTCAGTCAGCTGGCCCCTGGATCTCCTTGACAAAGGATGGTGTGGATGCTAAAGTTTTTATGATTTCAAGGACAGACAAGAGATTTGATGCAAGAGTAATCCCCTGGGGGTAATAACTACATAGAAATCACAGCTTCATCAGGAGGCTCCTGTTCATGAAAATGGAAACTAGGAGAGTGTTACAGGGAGTTTTCATATATGCCTGTTCACTAGGCATCTGATGTTGGTGTGGTGAGAAGTAAGGTAGAAGGACCTTCAATCTGACATTTTACTGTTTTCCTTCTGTTCTTCACAGCACTGAAAAGTCTACAAAGCTGTAGAAACTATGAGTGGGCTTTAGGTCACTTAACTTTAACCCTCAGAAAACAGAGGCACTAGTCACCCATCTCCCAGAAATCAATGTCACAGAGGGCACACCACCCACCCTAAGATAGGTATCCAAAAGGACAGATGAATCACCATCTCCAGCTACCTTTTATTTCTGATTTCCCAGGGAGTCTGGACAGCTGCCTTGTGTTGGGTGAGTAGTTTCTTTCGAACTTCACTTAATCTTACTTGAGTGAGACTGATCCTGATTAAAGTGGGTTTTGGCAGTAGGTTTAAGGCCTTTTTCTGCAAGGCTTCAAATGCCACGGCGTTAAGGCTAGCATTTATTAGATGTGTCCTTTGAAAAAAGCTCCTTGAGCATGACTGGGAATTTCACTCTTCAAAGGTCAGTGGTCTGCAGCAACAAAACCAATCAAGCTCTACCTGGGGTCTCAGGAAGCCCTGTCTCAGAGTGTGAGACTTCTGATATTTCACTGCCTATTTAGACACTGCATCTGAAACTAATTAAAAGGAAGGTGACTGATAGCTGAGAGACAGAGATTACTGGCTTGTGTTGCACTGTCCAGAAACATTACATGACCATTCCCAGCTGTTGTTCTGGCATGGGGTACACCAGCTGTCTCATCAAATCACACCACGGAATAACAGCACAGAAATCTTCCATATTATCCTGCCATAAGAAAACAACTCCTACTGACAAGACCCAAAACTAGAAAAGAATATCTTGAAAGCTATTTTTTTTTTTTTTTTGCTTCCTCTGATTACATTTTACCTTCCAGGAAGCAGATGTAAACACAGTCCACATTCATTCCAGCTTTGTAATCACAGCCTTTGTTTTTGTAAATGTATCTAAACTGCTAACTTCATTTTCACAGCACTTAAATTACTTGGAAAATTCTTTCTCATTCAGATTGCCAATATGTAGTGTGACAGACTTTGGCACTATTGGAGCAGTGTACCCTGCCTGCCTTCTGTGGATGCTTCTGTGGATGTGTTAATCACTACAGCAGAGCTTTCCAAACCAATTAGATATTGCTGAATGTTATATACATAGTAATTAAGTGAAATACCTGCTTTTTTAAAATTCTGCCTTTTACAAGAGATTGTGACATTCAAGACACAAAATCAAATTTGTACTAGAATTTAGATTTCATAGGGACAGATTAGTAAGAGCCAAGATTAGGAAAAATAGCCCTATTCTATTTTCCTTTTCTTAATTTGACTGGATGTAATTCTTTAAACGTATAACCAGTATCTTATCTTATCAACACAAAGCTACTGTATTTGATCCCAGATATGAAACTGGCAGGAAATGGGTTACTACAACAAAATGCAGCAGTGAGCTTTCACCAGCTTGCCTGAGGAAAGGGGTAAAAATGTTAAAATTGTTCTTTAATTGTAGTTGATTTCTTTTTTTAAAAAAGATGCTATTTGATATTTAGATGTGGAAATAATAAGAAAATCTATGAATACTAATACTTGAGAGTCTTACCGTGTCATAAACCTGGAATAATGCCACTGAATACTAAATACACTAAATTCTGCTGATATAGAACTGGTGGAAGAGTAGAAAAGACTGAAGTCTTTTTTACCTGTTGTGTTTAACCTGGACAGACCTTTACCTACTATGGTCATTGCTGTGTGTGCAAAGTTCAGATATCAGAGCTTTTTGTCTAGAGAATATGAAGCAACACTCTCCTTAGGTAAAGGAAGCCCTAAGCACATTCAAAGACTAGACAATGTGGGAGAAACTCATCATTTAAGCCAGTGTGGGTGGCTGAATACTCTGAATACTTTTATGGATCTTTTAAAAATTATGAGCTGACAGCATTGTACCTTACCTACTACCCTGAATGCTATTTCGTGCTGTCCTTGAGCAAGGCTTCCTGGGGGAGGTAAGGCTCGTTGAATGAGTAAGAGCCAGCAGTATTTAGACACCTTCCTCCCCTTCACTTCAGTTAAAATTAGGCACAGAAATGCCTTTGTAGGTTTGGGCCTGGTGAGCAGTGAGATGTGGCAGGGAATCAAAGTGACCTGCAAGAGCAGCGTGGCAGCTGAGCAGCTGCAGTGGGTGTTTCGTGGCAATGCTGGTGGCAGATGAACCAAAGGAATTGTCTCTGGATGCACAAAAGGAATTGTCTCTGGATGCACCAGGGCTGCTCTCCTCTCCATGCAGAAGCCCACGCTCACCTGAGGTTGATGCTGACTCTCTAGGATGGATGGGAATTATAGCTGACCAAGTAACTTATGCTAGCTGGCCCATCAGCTCTTTGAAGGAAGTGTTTTCTTAGAAGCATTTCTAGAAGTCCTCTGCAAGTAGGTGGTGTGGCACTTTTTAGGAATTTACAAAAAAGTGATCCTGTGAGCAGTCAGACAAGGGTTGGACAGTGTACAAAGACAGCTTCCAAGAAAAAAGGCTAATATCAACAAATATAGGTCAGATACACATAATCATTTATCTGCTCTGGCCACACTAACAGTAAACCAGCTGCAAACATATGCAGATGACATGCTGAGTGCACTTCAAAGGCTTTACAATTCCTTAGCTGGACAGAAGCAAGGACATGTGGGCGCCAGGACAGACACAGGAATCTTCCCCAGACAACCATTTCTTAGCCTGGCATTGCATCTTGATTACCCCCTTTCAGAAAAAGGAGAGCTGCCATAATTACCTGGTTTCTTTGCTGTTATCATTAACACTAAGCTACATGGTTTTATGGTTGCATTTAATTCTCAAGCCTAAAGGCCTTAATGAAGGGAGAGAAGCCTAGGGCAGGGGAAGGTGGGACATGGGTTTTAGCTGACATAATCTGTAGGGCTGGGCAACTTAGCTAGAGAGCCACCAAATATCCAGTGGAAGGACTGGGGACATCCCTTCCAATTTTCAGAGGCTGCTTCAGACAATGTGCTGGAAGTTTGTGCGAGGGGCAAGCAGTCCTGCTGCCCTCTCAGGGTCATCATCCAAGAGCCATGCTGGGGGCAGAGAGACACAAGTGAGCACACAGAATGGTGAAAGGTTGGCCTGCAAGGCCAGGAGCTGGGCAGCATGGGGACAAGTGTCACACCTGCTGGGGGAGCCATGTCCCTGTTAACCCTGCTCAGAAACTGCCATCTCGCTTTGCAAACACTTTGAGGGTTTGCTGTGAGCCTTTTGTGGCACCCAGGCTCATAAACACTGTGTACCACCTATGAATCAGCACTGGTATGGTTAAGTCTCGGTGAATTTTTTTTTTTTTTTTTTTTTTTCTTTTTCCAGACAGATAAAAGATCCCTTACAAATCTCTTTCAGGTGTAGTTCCAGTGTATTTCCAGATTTCCTATCTTTCCAGAAACAAAAGTGCCACAAGGGCTGTGTACAAGGACAGGTAGCAAATAATGCTGAAAATCCCAGAGAAACATCATTATAAATATCTGTTGATTTTGGAGCCATGTCAAAATGACAACTGAGTTCAGGTTCAGTAAGGAAAAAAAAAAAATATAAGCCTCCACAAGAAAACAACCTTATGCATGTATAAAACCCTTCCTGGGATTGTGATTTTTTCCAAAGCGCTGTGAGTTGAAAGTTGTTTTTCATTCAACAGCTACAGCTGTGACTCCAGCTGTCCCTCCTGAATGTTACTTGATTCAGGAAGCCTTTCATGCTGAGGACTGACCTTTCAAAGGGATTCATATTGTGTGTTACCCCTTTTTATGCTCCATTATGTATATGCTGATGAGCTGAGGGTGGTGGCCAGGTGATAAATTGCTAGCAAGTGATAAATTGCTAGATAACCTACTCGTTAGTTGGAAGGCTCATAAGCAAAGTAGAGAAGAAAGAACTGTGAAGATCAAGGATGGTTAGTGGAAGCTGATGAGAGGTCCTGTGGAACAGGATTAAAATGAGTGAGTCTCAACCTGGCTGTATTGGTGGATGTTGCGTTTAGTTCATGCTGCTTTGTGAAGGGGTGGCTGGGCATTCCCACCATGACTGGAAGGTTTTCTTCTTTAGCTCTTTGCACATGTGAACTTTTGTGCTTAGGAGTGTGTGTACCTCTGTAAATCTGTGCTATTATAATCTTCAAATGAANAACTTTTGTTCTTAGGAGTGTAAATAGATTGCTCAGCCTGTGTGTACCTCTGTAAATCCGTGCTATTATAATCTTCAAATGAATAGCAATGGTGTCTGCTATGGGAAAAAGATAGTTTTCTCCTTGGGGAAGCAAGGGATGGGTATTTGGTTGATGCTGACTCCAGTGTGGCTTGAGATGGAGTTTGATATGTAAGGCCATGCAGTACAGCAATGCCACCTTCCACCTAAGGAAGGCTCTCCTCCTTGTTGAAGAAACCCTTAATTCTAATAAGACTGATTGTCCTTTCTTGCACAAGATAAAAGCATCACAGTTGTTTGTTCCCTGTGAATGCTGGTGAAATACCTGTAGATAAATGTTGTAGTTTCTTGCACTATCTTTTGGAGTTCTTGAGACAGCAAATGCTTTTCAAGGTGTGCATGGCTGGTGGAAGCCACCCCTCTGCCTTAGCTGGCAGAAGCTCATATTTAGTGTCTATCAAAACTTAGTTCTTGAAAACTGCCTCCTGAGAGAAACAGTTCTAATTAACTGGGCTTTCCTGAAATGAATAGGTGCAAATAAGTTGATTTAATTACTTAATGTAGCAGTTTTCCCATATAGGCAGTTGAGGATTTTTCTTGTCTAAAACTGTTTCTAACAGAACTAGGAGTTCTAGTCAATCAGGGATGGCAATCAGTGTGAAATTTTCTGTGTTTTTACTGGTAGTGGAGTGAAATTGGTCTTCCGCCATCATTTTTTGGCAGCACAAGTCACACGTGCAAAAGAGACAATACTGGAGTCAGACACGGTCTTATGGATCCCCTGTGGCTGTCTCCACACCTATGAAAAGAAAATGCACGATATTAGCAATGACGCACCAACTTTGGGAACTGTTCCAGGAGTTGTCCCTGAAGCATCTAAGGAAGATAAGAGCTAAGTATATGCTCCTGGAAACAGAAGGGCAAGCACACTGTGCACAGAATAAGCCTAGGAGGAACCACAACAGATATGTTGGGGCTGTCACAGCTTTGTCTGCAGTGGGAGATTAATCCAGACTTCTGTATTGTGCCTACAGTACAAGGCTGGGAGCAGGCAACCTCCTACCTCTTTTTGCAGAAGTTCCCATCTGCAGTGATTGTAGCCTTGAGGAGTTTGTACCGTCCGCAATGGACCATCATAAAACACTCTTAGACACAGAAAGCTGTTTATGTTGCCATTGAAGTGCTGGTGCTTGACAGCAAATACTTTTATTTATAGTCAGTGCAACAATGGCTCACCTGAGGAAGCAATGCTTGCTCTCAAGGCAGAGATTTTGAAGACCCATCACTGCAAACCTTTCCATTCACACATTGATATGTGGTGATACTAATGTTTTATGCCTAAAGTTATTTTAGTGCTGCAGACACTGCATTTCAAATTCTTGGGGCCTGGAGAAGCATGGCAGTTAGCAATATATTAATGTAGATTAAAAAATACTTCTGAATATCTGTGCCTAGCAAACACTGTTAGTAGGGTGAGGAGGAAGTGGCAGTGATCACTTGTAACTTTCCAGATAGTCTCTTGTAACACTCTGTAAAGGGTCATGAATACTAATTTTCATTACTATTTTCTAGTTATGTACAGAGACATCTTAAATCCCTTCAAAGGCCTTTAAGTGAGATGCAATTTGAAGAGAAACACTTTTTTTTTCCCCAATAGAGCAATGGAGAGAACTGAAAGAGGAGAGGCCAATAAAATTACAGACCTCTTGAGTTATCAAAGATAATCTTCATCTGAAAATTAGAAGCAGGAACATCAGGTTAAGAATGTGATGAGAACAATTGCTTTGATGATGAAAGGACAGAAGGTGGTTTCGAGACCTTAAAAATTACACTGAGGATTCCCACTCTATATTAGGGTACTTGTAGCAATACAATCTGTGCCATAGAGGTGAGAAGAACAGTAGGTAGGAAGAATAGGAATAAATTACCAATAGCAGAAGAGGTGGGTTCTTGGTGTAGATTGTGAAAAATCCATGCCAGGTAACATGTCCTTGTATATCTAAATTTTGATGAAAATAACATTGTAAGAACTTCCTGCTGTCTTCTCATCCACAGAGTACTATTTACATCCACACACTCTGCTCCTCCCCACCTTGGTAGGGCTACATAGATGTTTAGGAAGCCACTGGGGAACTGTACTAGTGAATTGATCAGAAGCCTTTAAAAATCCTTGCCAAAACCCATAAATCATCCCTATTCCTGAGCTAGTGGCCCCCACCTATGTTTGCAAGGTACTGTTACTTCCAGTCTGAAGTCTGTGTGGAGCTTTCACATTCTTCCTCAGCCTGGGTCTAGCTTGGGGTGCCAGCACGTGGTGTAGATAAGCCTGATTTATCCCATCTGCTGGCCACAGATTTGTCTATAAAAATCCTGACTGGCTTTGCAAAATCAGGCCCATCTTTTACTAAAGACACCTAAAATTATCCTGCTTTCCTGTGTTTAAGTGTTCTCCTGACAGCAGTTCTTCATAGAACATCCTTTTCTTAAAACTTTGGTAAGTAGCAGGGACATACATAAATGTGTACATAATCCTGGGATTGGCAGCCTTGTGGATGCTATGCACATAATCCAAGCCTGTCACTGGGAGTTATGAGTATCCCATGAAAAAAACCAGAATCACAGTAGTAGGCAGTGATCTGGTGATCTGCACAAGGTTCTTGTACTTCTGCCCCTCCTCATCCCCATTTAAGGTTTCTCAAATTAAAAGATACATTGATAGTTATATTTTTGCTGTTTTCATCAACAATTTGACTACATGAGTTTCAGCTGGTTTAATATAAAAAATCTGTTGATAACCTGTGCATTGAGAAGTTGTCACTATTTTTTAAAATTGCAAAATCTGTAAAAAACTTGATACCATTAAAATACAATATCTACAGAGAAAAGCTCCAGTATGAAGTTTGCTCAGGTTATTTCAAATAAAACTAGTTATTACAATGACTGTTGATCCAAAACACTTCACATGTGGGAAAGTTTAGCTGAAGAAAGAACAGTTCATATATATATATAAAGATAGACATCTATAAAAATAGGCATATAACTTGACCATTTAAACTCCTAATCATGAGTTTAAATAGTAAGGTCTAGCTCACTTCCTTTTCCCTGTATTTCATCTGCAGATTTATGGGTATAAACTCTAGGAGAGAGATCCAGTTTACGTGTTCTATCCTGCTCCATCTGGCCTTTTAAGAAGGCTCCCACCAAGGTTGTTATCTCTTGGGATGGCACATCTTCATGTGCTGGTGATAGTTTGTTTCCTTTTAAAATATTTTTCTGTGGTGGTTCTGTGTTTTCGAGGAGCCAATTATAAGCATGCTCTTGGCAGGGCATGGCTAGCTTTTCCAGCATGTTATTACTTTATCAAGGCTGGAACTTGCTAGATAAGCTCTCTTGCAGTGAATGCCTATACCATGCCTCTGAGGCTTTTAAATGCACTGTAACTTAATGCTGGCTATCAATAGTATAGTAGTTTCTATACTTGGAATTTAAATGCTGTAAGATTTGGCTTTTTACTGGGTTCACGAGAAAGTTATGAATAATTATGTGCCAGAATATGATTTTTTTTTTTTTCCTTCAAGTTTAGGCCTCGTTTTAAGAACTCTATATTGGCTTCTCACAGTTTGGGGCATGGAGAACAACATCCTGCCACATGGCAACCCCCAATATCTTTGCTGCCCTGTAATGAGAGCTGGGGTGGATGCGTGGGGGCTTCACCTTGTGCAAAAACTGGCCCTGGCCCACATGTAGATGAGCAGCTATTGCTCTCCAGTGCTGTTTTGGCTTGGGATGAAATAGAGCTGAGTGGTGTGTCCAGGAATAGGATGTTAGAGATGACTCCATGGCAGGATAAAGATAAGGGACTGGGAAGTGCTGGGTGGCTGCTGCTGGTGGTAACATGCTCTGTTGTGACATCATCTAAGTAAAGGAATTCCAAACCTATGTGTCCAACACAAAATATTCAGCATGTTAAAGGATCTTGGGATGTAAAGTACGTATTTGTCACAGCCGTGCTAAGATCCTTCAAGGCCCACTTAGTGCAGTTTGAATATTTCATACCTTTCTGGTTTTACTTTAGCTTATTGTCTGCTTCCAGCTGAGTCACATGAGTGCAAACAGATCAGTTTGTCTCTAAGGAAATGATTCCAGAAAATTGGGAGTCAGTTCAGTCCAAATACCATCTGCAGAAACGAAGATTTAAAAACTCACATAAGGTTGACCAATCTCATACTGCTCCTGTTTCCTCCCTCATGTTTTTCTTGGTAAGTGCATAATTTTCTGGCACAAAATCTAATTTGTTGAATGGATGCTGACATTGCAGCAATGTTCCTCAGCTCATCCCAATTTCAAAAGCAGAAAATGGCCTATTTCAAAGTAATGCAGATATTAATGAACTCGTGCCATCAAAATCAAAGTGGAGACTAAAACTTTTTTAAAAAGCTAGTTATAAAATAATTTGAGTCCTTGAGACCTTTGTCCTCAGACTTTCTCTTATTAATGTTGCTGCCATAGATTAGCAGCCAAAGCAAAACTGGCTAGAACTGCCACAAGAGCCAACTCTCCATCAGGTCACCTCCACAGCAGTTCACAGAAGCATTCCCATTGTTCATATTTTCTGTAGCTTGGTCAAGTGACTGCCTGGTAACAGCAATTTTGGTGCTCAGCAAATGACAGCTCTGTACAGAGGCAATGCTGGAAAATGTCAGCTCTTGGAATAGGGACAAGGAGCAAGTTTGGGATTAGGAGGGTGCTAGAAGTGCTGATGAAGCACTGATTTCTGTGCTTTTCAGATTTCAGGCTCATGCTACTTGTAAGGAAGAGCAGATGATTGATTCTGTGCCTTATTGGGAAAGGCACAGGAAGAGTAAAATCTCAACACTCACAATACACAGAGGCATGCAGACATTCTGTTATTACTGTGGTGAAGCTCACTGAAACAAACTTACAGACTGCAGGTATGCACCTGCTCAGCACTGAGCCCTTGCCTTCAGGCAATAGGATTAGGGTCCTTGGGATGACTGCCATGATCTACTTATCCTTGAGTAAATAGTTGTTAATTCCTCCTCTGGATAGTGTATGACTAACATTAGTGGGACACCCAATTACTACTCGGAGCACAGCCAAAATTATCTTCCTACCACTTTGCTTTGCATCCCCCCATGTCTCTGCTTCTTTTAAAATTTCCTCTCCCTATATTTCAGGGCTTCTTCTAGACAGCCATGCTGTAAGCATCAGATCTCCTCAGCACATGCCAATGTATCTATGTACTTTGTTCAGCCATTAGTGACAGAGCATCATTCATTTCTCTCATCCTACAGCACTGCCTTTTACAAAAATGTCACACTTCCTGGCCTTTCCCAAAGAAGATTGCAGCCTGCTGTGTATGTCTGAGGTTAGCTTGAAGCACTCTCAAACAGTGGGGTCTGAGTCCTTTTTTTTTTTTTTTT